>WOXC01005288.1:0-295159 GCA_011680675.1 Gymnobelideus leadbeateri
TTGCTATATTGGTACTGAAGAATCTGAATAAAGCTATTTAAAGATCACTCCAATAATAATTTGAAATAATAATAATATAAATGATATAAAATAATAACAAATATAATAATAATTTTCATAGTTAAATTTTCTCAAGACAACAATGTAGTAAAAAGATCTTGGAACTAATAATCAGAAGACCTGAGACCAAATTCTGGCTCTTTGCATTTACTAGCTATATAACCTTTGCCAAGTCACTTAGACCTCTTCTAGGCCTCAGTTTTTTTTCCTTTTGTGAAAAAAGGTAATATTGTCTTTCCTACTTCATAGGTCTGCTGTGAGAAATGAGGAAATGTAAGTGAAGATGCTTTGAAAGTTATAAAACATGATACAATTGAAATACAATGCTATTATTATTGATTTTTCAGGAGGTTGGTGAAAGGATACCTTACTCTGTAGTTAAATATCAAAAACTACAGCAGAGTTCGCACCTCAGGATACATTACTAAATGCAAGGAAGGAATGGGGAGTATATCTTCTGCTCTCTGACCACAAATTGGCATTCCCATTGTGTTATCTTCTCTCACCTGACTTGCAGCTATTTTTAGCTGTATACAATACCTCCCCAAGTGAAATGTGGTAAGATGCATCGTTTCTCAGTGCAGAAGCTATACAGTGGAGGATGCTACAGATTAGAGAGAAGTAAGGAATATGAGTTTTTATCTCTATCTGTATCCACAATAAACCATAATTTAGAATGCTGTTATGATCAATTATGATTTATAATACATATTTTTTTACCAAGACATACCAAAACAATGTAATAATTGCATTTATCTTAAACAATGCTCACGGAAATTATCACTATCCTAATAATTTATTTAAAAATACTATAATTTATACAGTGTTTTTTTTTTTTCTATAATGGAGCTCAAACTACCATATATATGTTACAAAATTCAAGGACAAGGATTCAATTTTCTGGACGAAGCTCAAAGCCTATCTTTCTGGGGGAGAATAGGAATGGATTGCTATCTTCAAGTGATATAAAGCAAAAAATAGGGTTTATGAAAAGTTTAGTGATTTTTCATAACAACAATAGTAAGGGACACTTATACAGAACATTAAGATTTTCAAAGTGCTTTATCAATACATTATCTCATTTAATCCTCATAGTGACTCTGGAAGGTAAGGGCTACAGTTATTCCCCTCCTCCCTTTTAATTTTTTTTTAAACAAATAAGGACACTAAAAGTGAAGGAGATTAAATGACTTTTCCAGAGTCACATAGTTAGCAAGCATAAGAGGTAAGATTGGTACTCAGGTCTCTTAACTAAAGGTCCAGCACTTGCTATGTTCTGCCATGCTGCCTCACTACTCCCACAATGTATCAATGGTAAGGTTGGTATGCTAAGTAACATCTGGACTGTAGACAACTCTAACAAGTTCCCAGTAGCTATTAATGCTGTTTACTATATAGATTCATTTTATGAGCAAGGCTGATACACTGAAAGAACTCTCTGTGTTTGATAAAGAGTTGGGAAAGCTTGAGGGGTTTTATAAGGAAGGAACGAATCAAAAGGCATTTACTAAGTACTTACTATGTGCAAAGTACTGGACTAAACACGGAATACAAAGAGAAATGTAAGCTAGTCTCTGCTCTCAAGGCCTTCATATTTTATTTGGGAGAGGGGGAGGAAGGACGATAAGTGGTAATCCCTATAAGAGATTGTAACTGAAAATGACATAAAAGTCCCATGGTCCTTAGTGTATGATGGCAAAGAAAATGGTAATGCATCTTTAAAAATTTTTACACTGATAAAACCACATCTATTTCTAATGTTGAATCATTCGACATTGCAAAGGACTTGGGTGGTGATTTTCTTGTTGGGGTCTTCAGTAGCTGTGGCTCCTGAAGAGGATGGTGCTGAGCACCTGAAGTATTTGCCAGGATGTCTCTCCATGTATCTCCAGAGTTAATTCCTGACATAATGACTTCAGGGGCTTGGCTTGAAGCAGAGGCTTGAACAAAAGTAGGGTCAAGGCTGAGGAAATACAGTATACATAGGGTGCTATTTCTAAGCCATAGGCTCAGGATTCTGGGCTGTCTCCATCTGGATCTGAGAGGTGGTAGTGATCAAATGGTAGGAGGGGTCTGACTTGCCTGGCATATGCTACCATCTCTCTCTCTGTCTCTCTCTCTCTCTCTCTCTCTGTCTCTCTCTCTCTCTCTCTCTCTCTCTCTCTCTCTCTCTCCCCCCACCTCCCTCCCTCTCATGCTTTAACTGGGTTGGCTTCCCTGCCCTATGGTTCATAATTAGTGAGTAATTGGTAGTGATGGCTAGCTCTTTCTCCACAAACGATGCTCATACCTGTTCCCTGCTTTACCAAAGAATTTTATGGATCTAAGTAGTCTGGCTAGACACCTTAGGTATATCATCCACCTATCTGGTAAAAAATAAAATATTAACAGAAATATATGTATATCAGTGCTGGCACCCAACTTTAATGGATTTATTGGGTAAGGAATTCCAGTTTCATTCCTGCAATGCTGCTTTAAAATTTTAATGTTCTAATAAAGAAAATTCCAGGTGAAAATATATTAGAAACACTCACCTTTATAGAATGGAAAATATGCATACATAGAATGTTATAAATGGTTTTTCACACTATATGCCAAAGTAAAAAATAGATTAGGAACGTGATTTATTTTTTTTTTTTATACAAAAAGGTCCCAAAGGTATGTTGGGCAAGATGAAGCTATTCTAAGTCAACAACTGTTAGGAAGTTGGGGGTTATTCCATTAAGTTTTTCATGTAATTATTAAGACGGTAATAAAAATCAAGGATAAGAATATGTAATTCTGACAATGTGACAGTCTTTCACTTTGCAAATAATTACTAACATCGAGAGGAGACTCTTGGCTAAAATCAATGGTTTTGTATGATGCTCAGTACCTGAAGCTTTCAAACCCTTCTTCTTAGAAGACCATAAGTAGCTATGCTATGTTCACAGAAAAATAATTTGTGGGGGTGGAGTCAAGATGGTGGAGTAGAAATAGGATGTCCATGGGGCTCCTGCTCTCACTTCCTCCAATTCATGTAAAAGGGGACTCTAAACAAACTTTGGAGCCATAGAACCCACAAAATGACACAGAGAAGCTAACCTCCCACTGAGGAAAGCCTGGCAGGCTGGTGAGAATCAGCCAGCGCAGCTCTCTGGGAGCTGACCCTAGACCCACTCGAACTGGAGGTCTTAGCCTCAGGGCTGCCTGACCAGCCGCCGGCTGGAGGGAGTTCAGAACACCAGCAGCTGTGGCTGTTTCCAGAACTATCTACACACAGATGTGAAGGACAAATTGAGAGGTCTGTGCAGTGTGGACTTTGGGATCCAGTAGTTGGGAGTGCATTGGCCTCTTCCCCAGGGGCAAGAAGCCCATAAGATGCTATGGCACAGCTGCTGCCATGTGGCAGCTTCAGCTCTTGGCCAGCAGACTATAGGGGGACCAAGCAACAAGTCTGAGGGGTTATCGCTCTTGCTTTAACCTAGTTGGATCTGGATTGCTATCTAAGGTGGAAGTCCCAGGGTGTGTAAACAGCTTGCCAGAGCATGTGGAGGCTTCAGAGAGGGCACCCAACTAATACTTCCAGCAGCTAAGAAAACCCCAGCATTTGGGATAAAGCTCCCGTTACTGGTAGCTAAGTCCTACTGTGGCAAAAAGCCCAGGGGTCAAGTGACTGAGTGGTGACATGACCAGGCAAAGGAAGCAAAGCAAACAGAAGAATACAACATTAGACTCCTATTTTGGGGACAAAAAGGATAAAAGCATGGAATAGGAGGAAGACAGCAAACTCAGAACTGCTGCACCAAAAGCTTCCAAGTCAAATATGAGCTAGCTACAGGCCATAGAGGGCCTTAAGAAGGATTTTGAAAACCAAATAAGAGAAGTGGAAGAAAAAATTGGGAAGAGAAATGAGAACGATGCAAGAAAATGATGAAATGAGAGTCAACAGCCTGACTGAGGAAAATAACACCTTAAAAAATAGACTAACTCAAATGGCAAAAGAGGCTCAAAAAGCCAATAAGGAGAATGCCTTAAAAAGCCGAATTTGCCAGATGGAAAAAGAATTTCAAAAGTTCACTGAGGAGAATCATTCCTTCAGATTTCGATTGGAGCAAATGGAAGCTAATGATTTTATGAGAAATCAAGATGCTATTGAACAGATCCAAACAAATGAAGAATAGAAGGCAATGTGAAATATCTCATGGGAAAAACCACTGACCTGGAAAATAGATCCAGGAGAGAGAATTTAAACATTATTGGACTACCTGAAAGCCAGGATCAAAGAAAGAACCTAGAAATCATCCTCCAAGAAATTCTCAAGGAAAACTGCCCTGATGTTTTAGAACCAGAGGGCAAAATAGAGGTTGAAACAATCCACCAATCACCTCCTGAAAAAGATCCCAAAAAGGAAACTCCTAGGAATATTATAGCCAGGTTCCAAAATTCTCAGATCAAGGAGAGAATATTACAAGCAGCCAGGAAGAAACAATTTGAATATTGTGGAAACACAATCAGGATAACTTAGGATCTGGTAGCTTCTACATTGAGGGACTGAAGAGTTTGGAATCTGATATTCCAGAGGGCAAAGGAGCTGGGATTAAAACCAAGAATCATCTACCCAGCAAAACTGAGTAACATGTTTCAGGGAAATATATGGTCATTTAGTGGAATAGAGGACTTTCAAGTATTCTTGATGAAAAAACCAGAGTTGAATAGAAAATTTGACATTCAGATACAAGAAGCAAGAGAAGCATGACAAGGTAAACAGGTAAAAGAAATCAGAAGGAACTTATCAAAGTTGAACTATTTACATTCCTACATGGAAAAATGACAATTGTATCTGATGGAACTTTTCTCAGTATGAAAATAGTTGAAGAGAACAGAAAACATATATATGTTTATATCAGAGGGTATATGGGCATATGAATACATATGTGAATGTGTGTATATATGTTTACAGGTATACATAGAGAGAGGGCACAGGACCAATTTAATAGGAAGGGATGATACTTAAAAGGTGAAATTAAGAGGTGAAAGAGGAAAATAATGAAAGGAGATAGGGAGAGACAGAATGGAGTAAACTATCTCATATAGAAGAGGCAAGGGAAGATGGTTACAATGGAGGGGAAGAACAGGAAGGCAAAAGGGAATGGGTCAACCTTATTCTCATTGAATTTGGCTCAGGGAGGGAATGACATACACACTAAATAGGGAATCTCACCCTATAGAAGAGTAGGGGGGAAGCATATGAGAAGGGGGATGATGAAAGGGAGGGCAGGCTGGGGGGAGGGAAGTTGGAAGCACCCACTTGGTGCTGGGATGGGATCATGGGATCAATGTAGAGAATAGAATGAGTGGGAGGTGGGATAGGAGGAAGAGAAATATGGTCAGTCTTTTACATTTAATCTACTATGGTCATGTTTTGCATTAGCTACACATGTATAACCTATACTGAACTGCTTATCTTCCCAGTAAGGGTGGGTGACAAGGGAGGAAGGGAATGAATCTGGAATTCAAAGTCTTAAAATCAAATGTTTAAAATATACATATATATGTATATGTAATTATTATTAATGTTATTTTACATGTAATTGGGAAATAAGATATACAGGCACTGGGGCATAGAGATCCACCATGCTCTACTGGAAAAGTCAAAGGGGGTATGGGAGAAGATATGGGAGAGAGCAGATTGGAAAAGGGGATATTCTGTGGGACTGCTATTTTGGGACGGTGGGTAGGAGAAAAATGGGGAGAAAATTTGTAACTCAAAATCTAGCATAAATGAATGATGTAAATCAGAAGTTAATAAAGCATTGAAAAAAATAATTTGAGAAAACATAGATTTTATGATACTATACAATATAAACACTTGCTTTTACACTCTGGCCCTTCTTGAGCCAAAAGAGAAGAAATAGAAGAAACTCAATGATGATGTCTGAGTTCTAGATTTTGGTCAGATCATTATATACTAATTCTAGGAAAAGAACATTGCTTTCTATATTTATTCCCTTTTCTTGGCTTCTCTAGTATAATTAAATAATACATGATATTGATAAATATTAATATTTATAATTAATATGATATTAATAAATATTAATAAATAATAAATGATACTATATTTCCAATACAAATAAAAGTATTTGTATTGGAAATATAGTATCAATTTCCATAAAATGTGCTCCCCAAAACACCCCAGCTTTATAGGAATACTATTTTAAAGGAAATAAGGTTCTCTGCCAACTTTTCACATTTCAATTTGTTTAGTTTTCAACATTCACTTCCATAAGATTTTGTGTTACAAATTTTCTTCCCATCTCTCCCCTCCCCCACAACCCATAATGGTGTGCATTCCAATTACCCTTTCCCCTAATCTGCTCTCCCTTCTTATCCCCTTCCCCTTCTATTTTTCTGTAGGGTAAGATAGATTTCTAGGCCCATTGCCTTTGTATCTTACTTCCCAGTTGCATGCAAAAACAATTTTTTAACATTTGTTTTTTAAAACTTTTGAGTTCCAGATTCTCTACCTTCCTCCTTCTCCACACACCCTCATTGAGAGGGCAAGCAATTCAATATAGGTTATACATGTGTTGTCATGAAAAACACTTCTGTAAGTCATATTGTGAAAGACTAATTATGTTTCCCTCCATCCTATCCTGGCCCCCGTTTTTTCTATTCTCTCCTTTGACCCTGTCCCTCCTTGAAAGTGTTTGCTTCTGATTACACCCTTCCCCAATCTGTCCTCCCTTCTATTACCCCCTCTCTCTTATCCAATTCCCCTCAACTTTCCTATAGGGTAAGATAGATTTCCATACCCAATTGAGTGTGTATGTTATTCCCTCCTCAAGACAAATTCAATGAGAGCGAGGTCTACTCATTCCCTTCTCGATTTCAGTGTAAAAACTTTTTCTTGCCTCTTTTATGTGAGATACTTTACCCCATTCTATCTCTCATTTTCTCCTCCTAGTACATTCATCTCTCACTCCTTACTTTTATTTTTTAGATATTATCCCTTCATATTCAACTCACCCTATACCCTCTGTTTATATATATATATACACACACATCTGTATGTATGTATGTTTGTATATTCCCTCCAACTACCTAATACTGAGAAAGGTCTCATGAGTTACAAATATCATCTTTCCATGCAGGAATGTAAACAGTTCAATTTTAATATTCATGACTTTTCTTTCCTGTTTGCCTTTTTATGCTTCTCTTGAGCAGTATATTGAAAGTCAGTTTTTCTATTTAACTCTGTGCTTTTCTCAAGAATGTATTAAATTCATCTATATAATTGAATATCAATTTTTTGCTGGGTAGGTGATTCTTGGTTTTAGGAATATTTCATATTCCAAGCTCTCTAATCCCTTAATTTAGAAGCTGCTAAATCTTTGTTATGCTGATTGTGTTTCCACAATACTTCAATTGTTTCTTTCTGGCTGCTTGCAATATTTTCTCTTTGAGGGGGCAGATAGGTGGTACACAGTGAATAGAGCACCGGCCCTAGAGTCAGGAGGACTTGGTTTCAAATCTGGCCTCAGACACTTGACACAGTTACTAGTCATGTGACCTTGCTCAAGTCACTTAACCCCAATTGCCCTGCCTTCTCCCCTCCAAAAAGAAAAAAAAAAAAGCAAAACTATCTTTGACCTGGGAACTCTGGAATTTGACTATAATATTCCTGGGAACTTTCCTTTTGGGATCTTTTTCAGGAGGTGATAGTAGATTCTTTCAATTTCTATTTTACCCTCTGGCTCTAGAATATCAGGGCAGTTTTCCTTGTTGATTTCTTAAAAGATGATGTCTAGGCTCTTTTTTTGATCATGGCTTTCAGGTAATCCAATAATTTTCAAATTATCTCTCCTAGATCTGTGTTCCAAGTCAGTTGTTTTTCCAATGAGATATTTTACATTGTCTTCTATTTTTTTTCATTCCTTTGGTTTTGTTTCATAATTTCTTGATTTCTCATAGAGCCATTAGTTTCCATTTGTTTTCTAATTTTTAAGGAATTATTTTCTTCAGTGAGCTTTTAGACCTCCTTTCCCATTTGGCCAGTTCGAATTTTTAAGGCTTTCTTCTCACTGGCTTTTTGGACCTCTTTTGCCATTTGATGTAGCCTATTTTTTTTAAAGATAAAATGGTATATTTCTTTTTTAAAAAATATTTTTATTTGTTTATTTTTAGTTTTCAACATTCATTTCCATAAGATTTTGAGTTATAATTTCCTCCCCGTCTTTCCCCATCCCCCACCCCAAAAATAGGGAACATAATAAATACCCCTTCCTCCAATCTGCTCTCTCTTATATCTTCCCCCATTCCCCTGTCTAACTTTCTAGTAGGGTAAGATGGATTTCTATACCCTAAGTGCCTGTATATCTTATTTCCCAGTTGCATGTAAAAAACATTTTTTTTTAACATTTGTTTTTAAAACTTTGATTTCCAAATTCTTTCCCTTCTTCCCTCCTCACCCACCCCCACTGGGAAGACAAGCAATTCAATATAGGTTGCACATGTGTTGTTACGCAAAACGTTTACATAGTAGATATATTGTGAAAGGCTAACTGTATTTCCCTCCCTCCTATCCCACCCCCACTTATTCTATTTTCTCCTTTGACCCTGGCCCTTTTCAAAAGTGTATACTTCTAACTACCCTCTCCCCCAATCTGCCCTGCCTTCTATCATCCCACCTCTTGTCCCTTTCCCCCCTAATTTCCTGTAGGGAAAAATACCCAAATGAGTGTGTATGTTATTCCCCCTTAAGTCAAATTCAGTGAGAGTAAGGTTGTCCCATTCCCTTTCACCTTCCTGCTCTTCTCTTCCATTGTAACAATTTTCTCTTGCCTCTTTTATATGAGATAATTTACCCTAATCTCTCTCTCCCCTTCTCCTTCTCTCATTATATTTCTCCCTCACCTCTTAAATTTAGTTTTTAGATATCATCCCTTCCTATTCAACTCAACATGTGCCCTCTACATATATATGTACACACATATTCACACACTCAAGTTTGTATTTATACATATACCCTCCTATATATACATATTTATATATCTACACATACATACATATATATAGACATATATAACTATACATATATATATTCCCTTCAAATATCCTCATATTGAGAAAAGTTTCATGAGTTAACAATTATCATTTTTCCATGTAGGAATATAAATAGTTCAATTTTAATAAGTTCCTTATGATTTTTTTCCTGTTTACCTTCTCATGCTTCTCTTGCTTCCTGTATTTGAAAGTCAGATTTTCTGTTCAGCTCTGGTTTTTTCATCAAGAATACCTGTAAGTCCTCTTTTCATTGAATGACCATATTTTTCTCTGAAGCATTACACTCGGTTTTACTGGGTAGGTGATTCTTGGTTTTAATCCTAGCTCCTTTGATCTCCAGAATTTCATATTCTAAGCCCTTTGATCCCTTAATGGAGAAGCTGCTAGGTCTTGTGTTGTCCTGATTGTATTTCCACAATACTCAAATTGTTTCTTCCTGACAGCTTGTGATATTTTCTCCTTGACCTGGGAGGTCTGAAATCTGGCTATGATATTCCTAGGAGTTTTCTTTTGGGGATCTTTTTCTTTCTTTCTTTTTGGAGGGCAGTTGGGGTTAAGTAACTTGCCCAAGGTCACACAGCTTGATTTTTGTTTGTGTGTGTTAAGTGTCTGAGGCCAGATCAGAACTCAGGTCCTTCTGACTCCAGGGCCGACGCTCTACTCACTGCGCCACCTAGCTGCCCCTTTGGGATCTTTTTCAAGAGGTAATTGGTGGATTCTTTCAATTTTATTATGCCCTCTAGTTCTAGAATATCAGGGCAATTTTGCTTCTACTTCTCTTATGAGATTTTCAAAATCATTTTTGAGCTTCTCCATGGTCTGAGACCAATTCATATTTTCTTGGAGGCTTTGGATGGAGGAGTTTTGAGTTTGTCTTCTTCTGACTGTATGCTTTTATCTTCCTTATCAACAAAGTAAGATTTTAAAATTTGAGTTTTTCCATTGTTTGCTCATTTTCCTGGACGATTACTTGAATTTTAAACTCTTTGTTAAGATAGGGCTCTGCTTCCATTGTGGAATCTGTACTGTCCCAAGCTTCAGGGGTGTTGTGCAGCTGTTTTCAGAGGTACTTCTAGGGAACTGGAAGCTTTCAGTTATTCCAAGGTGATATGATCTAAGGAGAGGAGTTTATTCCTCTCATGATCTGTGCTGTGGTCAGTGAGTGACCTCAAGCACTCATTTCTTCCTTGGAACTATGAGGAGGGTTCCCTCTCTACTGCTGCTCCTCACCCCAGGACTGCCACCCAGGACTGTTACTCAGATTCAAGTATGGGCAAACCAACAGAATCCTGTCTCAGTGCCAGCAAAGGGATCTCTGTATTCTCCTTCTGATAAATTGTTCAATTCCCATACCATCTGTGGTCTGAGAGCTCTGGAAGCAGCCACTGACATTACCATCACAGTTACTGTCTCAGGGCTGTGTTGGGACCAGGGTTGGTCTGTGTTCCTCTATCACCTAGGTCCAACAGACCTTTCCCACTGACATTCTAAGTTGTCTTTGTCATTTATGGGTTGAGAAGTCTGGAAATTGCCTAAGCTGCCAGTGATTTGGTCCCCCTGAATCCTGCTTGGCGGGGGCTCATGCTAGACTGCATTCTTCTCCTAGTCCAGCACAACAGACCTCTCCCAGTGACCATCCAGGTTGTCGTGGCCTGGAAACTTGTTTCACTCTGTCTTTTTGTGGGTTTTGCTCTAGAATTTGTTTAGAGTCATTTTTTACAGGTATTTAGAGGGGTTCTGGGGAAAGCCCAAGTGAGTCCCTGCCTTTTTACCACAACCACCTTGGTTCCACCCCTGAAATAAGGTTTTTAAAAAGTAAAAAGAATATATGTAGATGCTTAGCCCACTGCCTGGTATATAGTAGGTGGTATATAAATGCTTATTACCCTATCCTATCTTTCTAGTCCTCTTTCCCTTATATCCTACCATATACTCTTTAATCCAGTGACACTGACCTCCCTGCTATTCTTTGAACAAGATAACCCTATCTCCTGACTCAGGGCTTTTTCAGGGGTTGTCCCCAAATGCCTGGAATGCTCTTCCTCCTTATCTCTAACTCTTGGCTTCCCTGGCTTCCTATTGTGTGGTCTGCCCTTCATTCTTGAAGGGACCCATGACATTAGGGAGATGATGACATGATTTGCAATTGAGTTTGATTTGAAGGACAGAGCACTGTGCAAAGACAGCAGCCTCACTTTCTCTTCCAGAGCCATGTGGGTCCAGTGGTCAGATATCTATCAAGATGACTGCAGAAGGCCCAGGATGCAGTGGGAGGCCTTGGCCTCTTTAAGCTAAGATCTTTCCATGTTCTCACTTTAAGTGAGGCAACTCCCATTCAGTGAACAGACAGACCTCTTTAAGAAGTAGGTCAACGGATGGTAACATCATCATCATCATCATCATCATCATCATCATCATCATCATCATACTGGGAGAGGAAGACCCTCTGGGTCAAACGAGAAATAGTCACTATTTACATTCATTCAGAGCCAAGAGGGCCCAAAAAATAACCACTGAGTGGTCTTTGGATGGGGATCTACTGTTGTCCCATCTATGAGATCTAGAGTGAATTGGGTTTCAGGCTTGGTCTTTGAGAAAGAAATCTAATCATAAACCCCAAGCTAATTAGGTAGCTTTTAGCCATCAAAATTTACCCTCCTTTAGGCAGAGCACTCTCAGGTTAGGGAAGGAAAGGGAAGGGGAAGGGAGGAACTGGCCAGTTGGGTTGCCATTGAGGCAGCTGACTACTCTATGCTATGGTCTGTCCTTCATTCTCAAAAAAGATCTAATATCTCCTACAGGAAGTCCTTTCCAATCTTTCTTAATTCTAGTGCTTTCCCTCTGTTGATTATTTCTTACTTATTTTGTATACAGCTTGTTTGTAGATAGCTGTTTGCATACTGTCTCCCCTGTTAGATTGTGAGCTCCTTGAGGGCAGGGACTGTCTCTTGCTTTTCTTTGTATGCCTGCTGTTTAGCCCCATATCCAACACATAGTAGACACTTAATAAATATTTATTAAGAGACTAGCTGTAAATGAAAGGAAACATTCGAATCTAGTTCAATGCCTTAATTTTGTACAAAAAACTGAGGTCTAGAGAGGAGAAATAATAGAGCTAGAGGTAGAACCCAAGCCTCTTGACTTCTAGAGCAGTATTCTTTCCTCTATACCAGGGGCTCTTAACGTTCTTTGTATCATGAACATTGTGCCCATAGGGCTGTCCCCTTCTCAGAATACTTTTTAAATGGTTAAAATGAAATGCATAGAATCACAAAGGAAATCAATTATATTAAAATAAAGATGCAATTTTCCCCATCAAAGTTTATAGACCCCCTGAGATCTATCCTTGGCCCTACTGGGAGGAATCTATGGACCCTAGGTTAAGGATCTCTGCTCTAGATCATCACATTACATGATCAAAGAGATTTTCATCAACTTTGCCCTCCTCCTTGTTAACATATGAAAAAGGTACCCAACATAATTCACTAAATACAAATTTTTTAAAAAAAGAAACAAGAAACTATAAATAGATCAAGATACTACTTTCCAGCAAACTTGAACTACTAGCTGATACCTAAGTGTAATATTCCCGCTTTTTTTTTCTGAGCAGATGCCCCCATTTTCCTTAAGTCTCCCATGATCTCTCATTAGTGCTTTTCTGTCTTCCCATATATACTATATCCATCAAGGAGCTTCAGTTCCTTGAAGCCAAGAACTAGCTGGTTTTTGGCAGTGAAGTCTCAATGCCCAGCACAGCAGGGAGCTGCTGGGGGCAGAGCACAGTGCACAGTGGCCTGGAACGACATGGTTTCTGGCACTCACTGGCTCTATGGAGATGGGCAAATTATTTTACCCTTTTGAGATCTGATTCTAATCTGCTGAAATGGGATAATAATATCTTTAAAACTTACCTCACTTGCGGGGCGGCTAGGTGGAGCAGTGAATAGAGCGCCAGCCCAGGAGTCAGAAGGACCTGAGTTCGGAGCCGGCCTCTGACACTTAATCCACACAAACAAAAAAACCTAGCCGTGTAACCTTGGGCAAGTTACTTAACCCCAATTGCCCTAAAGGGGCGGCTAGGTGGCGCAGTGAGTAAGAGAGCCGGCCTCGGAGTTGGGATGACCCGAGATCAAATCTGGCCTCAGAAAATGAGCACCCACACACAAATAATGACTAGCCGTGTAACCTTGAGCAAGTTACTTAACCCCAATTGCTTTTAAAAAAAAAAAACTTACCTCACAGTGTTTTAGTAAACATTAAATATGATAACATGTAATAATAGCACTAATGATGATGAGGATAATACATTTATATAGAATTTACTCTGTGCCAGATACTATGCTAAATGCTTTATAATTTATATTAAATTGATCCTCACCACAACCCTCTGAAGTAGTTTCTACTATTATCCCCATTATGTAGATGAGGAAACTGAGGCAAATAGAGGTTAAATGACTTGCCCAGAGTCAACACAGTTAGTAAGTGACAGAGGAAAGATTTGAATTCAGGTCTTCTGGACTCCAAATCCAGTATTCTATCCACAGTGTTCTATCCACTGCTCCTGTATAAACCATTTTGTAAACCTGTAACAATTTTAGCTAAGGAGTGGCTCCAGATGACCTCCAAAGACCCTTTCAGTTCTAACTCTCTTGTTCCATGATCCTGCACTAAAATCAGTGTTGAACTAAATTAAATTCTTTCTAATTAAACTGACTTGATACTGCCAGTGAAAAGACTCACATGAAGAAAGAATTTCTTTAGTTCTTTTGGGCCATTCTCTAAATGTACCTGCTAGAGAGAAATCCAAAGTATCCATCTAACCAAGTTCATTACTTCTGATTATCAAAAAAGAGACTGGGAATATTAGAAATGAATACAAAGCCAGTATTTATGAAACCTTCTAATGTGTCTTTGATTTGGAGTTGGCTTGATGAGTATAATCAGTATGAGAAGGCAAGAGTGTCCAAAACTCATTTAATGCTCTAATGCTGGCATTGATTAGAACAACAGTGAACCTAGCTTTCCCTTATCAGTAACTGCCCCTAATTAGACAGACTCAAACCATTGACCACTTCTCAAGAAATGAGGCCACAAACGTATGTGTTGAAAGATACTAATTATTCCTTGGCACATCTATAATTAATAATTTTCTTTTTACATACTTTTTTAAGGATGTGGTTTCCAAAGAATTATTTGAAAAGAGACAATGGCCATGTGAATCTTCTTGACAAGAGTAAAAGTGGGACAAAAAAAAAAGGTAACCATTTTGTTGGTAGTTTTAAGTGCCAACCAATGATAAACCCTAGCTTTCAGGGACACATTTTGTATTGGGAGGTCACACCAAACCTGTAGATGAGCACAAGATAATGAAGACAAGGGCAGTCTTTATAAGAGCAGATCTTCAAGCACTGGCATACACACATATGTTGTGTATGTATATATAAAAATAAACGTACTCTGTGTGTGATGCTTTACATTATAAGATGGAAGGTGATATGATCACCTGTACCTTTATTTTATATTTTAAAGTATTTCATTGACATCTTTTGCTTTTTATCACCCTCATTTCCTGATATATCCCTTCTGCAACTATACAAGGGTCCATCTCTAATAACAAAGAATGAACAATTAAAAGGGAAAAAAAAGCAGTTCAGCAAGACCAACAAAAACATCAGGTTCGTCTGACTGTATATGCAGTGTTCCATATATGCAGCTCTCACCTTTTCAAAGAAGGAAAGGAGGTGCTTTCTTACTTCTCTTCTTCAGGGTCAATTAAGCCATTACAATTATACAGCACTCAGTTTTGTTATTTCCTCATTGTTGTAGTCATTCCATATCTTGTTTTTCTGGTTCTGCTTACTTCATTCCATATCAGCTCATGTTTTTCTATATTCTTTTTTTTTTTAAACAAATGCTTTATTAACTTCTGTTTTACATCATTCATTTCCGCCAGATTTTGAGTTACAATCATTTTCCCTCCATTATTCCCCTACCCAAACTCCCAGAATAGTAGTCCCACAAGATATCGCTTCCTCCAATCTGCTCTCTCCCATACCTTCTGCCATACCCCCATCGACTTTTCCATTAGAGGAAGGTGAATCTTTGTGTCCCAATGCCTGCACATCTTATCTCCCTATTACAAGCAAAAGAGTATTAATAATAGTATTTATATATATTTGAAACATTTAATGTTAAGACCTCGAATTTCAGATCCATTTCCTTCCTCCCTTGTCACCCATTCCTTCTTGGGAGATAAGTAATTCAGTATATGTTGTACATGTCTAGCTATGCAAAACATTATCATAGTAGATATATTGTACAAGGCTGCTTATAATTCCCTCCACTCATCCCACCCCCCACCAGGTCCATTCCCTACATGATCCTGTCCCTCTTCTATAGTGGGTACTTCCAACCTCCCCTCCCCCCAAGGATGCCCTCCCATCCATCATCCCTCCTCTCGTCCCCCTTCCCCCTATCCTGCTGTAGGTTGAGATATCCCATTTAGTATGTATTACATTTTCTCCCTGAACCAAATTCAATGTGAATGTGGTTTTGCCTTTTTAGCCTTCCTTATTCTCCCCCTCCTTTGCAACCACTTCCCCTTGCTTCTTCTACATGGGATAGTTTACCCTACCCTGTCTCTCCCCATCTCCTCTTGCCACTTTCCTCTCTCACCTCATAATTTCATCCCTTGAGTATTCTCCCTTCCCAACAAAATCAACTTATTCCCTCTATCCATATATAACTGTAACCATATACACACACATTCACATATGTATCCATATGACCACACCCCCTTCTCCCATTATTTTCATAGTGAGAAAGATATCATCAGTCACCGTTATTGCTTTTCCATATAGGAATGTAAATAGTTCAACTTTGATAAGTTCCTTTTGATTTCTTTTCCCTAGTTACCTTCTCAGGCATCTCTTGCTTCTTGCGTCTGGATGTCAAATTTTCTATTCAACTCTGGTTTTTTCCTCAAGAATGCTTGAAAGTCCTCTATTGCACTGAATAACCATATTTTCCCCTGAAACAAAATACTCAGTTTTGCTGGGTAGGTGACCCTTGGGTTCATTCCCAGTTCTTTTGCCCTCTGGAATATCATATTCCATGCCCTTCTATCCCGCAGTGTAGAAGCTGCCAGGTCCTGGGCTATTCTGATTGTGTTTCCACAATATTGAAATTGTTTCTTCCTGGCTGCTTGTAGTATTTTCTCCTTGATCTGGGGATTCTGGAACCTGGCTATAATATTCCTGGGAGTTTTCTTTTTGGGATCTTTTTCAGGAGGTATTCGGTGGATTCTTTCAACCTCTATTTTGCCCACTGGATCTAAAATATCAAGGCAGTTTTCCTTGAGAATTTCTTGAAGAGTGATTTCTAGGTTCTTTCCTTGATCATGGCTTTCAGGTAGTCCAATAATTTTTAAATTGTCTCTCCTGGATCTATTTTCCAGGTCAGTGGTTTTTCCCATGAGATATTTCACATTGCCTTCTAATCTTTCGTTTGTTTGGATCTGCTTAACAGCATCTTGATTTCTCATAAAGTCACTAGCTTCCATTGCTCCAGTCTAACTCTGAAGGAATGAATCTCCTCAGTGAACTTTTGAGATTCTTTTTCCATCTGGCAAATTCGATTTTTTAAGGCATTCTTCTCCTCAATGCCCTTTTGGGCCTCCTTTGCCATTTGAGCTAGTCTATTTTTTAAGGTGTTGTTTTCCTCAGTCAGGCTGTTGACCCTCATTTCATACTTTTCCTGCATCCTTCTCATTTCTCTTTCTAAATTTTCCTCCACTTCTCTTATTTGATTTTTAAAGTCCTTCTTAAGGTCCTCTATGGCCTGCAACCCGCTCATGTTTTCCCCTGGGGCTTTGGAGCAGGACTTCTGACCTCACAGTCCTTTTCCTGCTCTATGCCCCCAAAATAGGAGTCTAGGGTTGCATTTTTCTGTTTCCTTTGCCTTGGCATGTTGCCACTTAATTGCTTGACTTTTGGGCTTGTTGCCACACTATGGCTTTAAGGCCAGCTAGAGGAATTTTCGTCCCGAACGTGTGGGGGCAACTTCCATTTCTGGCAAGCTGTAAACCCACCCACAACTTCCACCCTAGATCACAATCCAGATCCAGGGAGGTTAAAACAAGAGCGATTACCCCCCAAGACTGATCGCTGGATCTCCCCACGATTTGTAGGCTGGGAGCCGGAAATGCCTCTGAAAACTACAAAATGGCGTGTCTCCTCAGCGGCTTCTAGCCCCCGGGGAGGGAGCTGACGCATTCCCCAAATACAGGTCCCAAAGTCCATAGGACACTAACCTCTTACTTTGTCCTAGGCATGTCTATGTTGATAATTCTGGAGTTGCCACAGCTCCTCGTGTTCTGGGGTTCCTCCAGCTGGCTGCTGGCCCTGCCGCCCTGGGGCTAAAACCTCGGCTCACGCGGACCTGGGCTTGGCTCAGCTGGGCTCCTGTGCTCTGCGCATTGCTGGCTCCCAGACCGCTGCGCTGGTCCTTTCTGCAGGGCTGCTGGGCTGTCCTCAGCGGGAGGTTAGCTTCTCTGTGTCGTTCTGTGGGTGCTGGGGCTCCAGAAGTTGTTCAGAGTCCCCTTTTACATAGTTTGAGGGGAATCTGGGGGCAGAGAGGCTTGGAAGAGCTGTTTCTACTCCGCCATCTTGGCTCCGCCCCTCGTTTTTCTATATTCTTGATATTCACAGTTTCTTACTTTACAGTATTTTTTCATCATGTTAATGTATCATATTGTTTAGCAATTCCCCACTAAATACACATCTATTTTGTTTCTAATTCTTTGCTATTACAAATACTTAGCTAACTCCTAAAACCAGATCATATTTCCTATCCCATCTAGCCATCTTGCCACCCATCCAGGTCATCTTTTTGTCCTTCTGGTGCTATCCTGCCCTCTTTAATAGGGCTACTCCCCTGCACAGAGAACTCTACAGAATCCATGTCCCAAGTCCTTGAGGAAGCTAATCTACTCTACTTTGGAAATTCCACTGGGGGAGCTGACCCATCTAGATTAGTGAATGAGTGAATAATGAATGGATGATAAAGGATTTATCAAGTGCTTACTATGTGCCAGGCACTGTGCTAAATAAGCACCGGGGATACAAGAAACTCCCAAATTCAATAGACTTCAGTGGTGATTCCCCCAAGACGAAATATAAAATTCTTTGGCTTTTAAAAGCCTTCATAACTTGGGCTGTCCTACCTTTTCAGTCCTCTTATATCTCACTCCCCTCCACATACTCTACTATCTAGAGACAATGACCTCCTTCCTGTTCCTAGCGCAAAATATTCCCATCTCCCAATTTATACATTTTCACCGGCTGTCCCCCATGCCAGGATTATTCTCTCTTCATCGCTGATTCCTGGCTTCTCTGGTTTCAAGTTTCAATTAAAATCCCACCTTCTATAAGAAATTTTTCCTAATCCCTCTTAATGATATTGTCTTCCCTCTGTAATTACCTCTAATTTTTTCTGTATTTTATATCTTGTTTGTATATCATTGTTTGCATGTTTTCTCTACCATTAGGTTGTGAGCTCTTTAAAGCAGGGATAGGATTTTGCCCTTCTTTGTATCCCCAGCACTTTTCACAGTGCCTAGAACATAGCAAGTACTTCATAAATGCTTATTAACTGATTACAAGAAGGTAAGGTAGTTCATGCTCTCAAGGAACTTTCATTCTATCTCATCCAGTTGTCTATCTAGGCCATTCTTGCAATAAACATAGTGCAGCCCTCCCACCTTTACTCTATATATTCTATCCCTTCCTCTGAGCACAGTAATCAAATTAACACTACCGTTACTTTTGGGAAAGACTTTTCCACTGGCTGCCTTATGGTTCAATTCACAATCCTATGACTCCCTTACCTGACTGCCACTTCCATACATGTGCTGTATTGATTAGAATGTAAGATCTTTGAGGGTAGGGAACATTTCATTTTCTATTTGTATTTCTAGTGCTTAGCACAGTTTTTAGCACATAGTAAGCATTTGATAAATTTTATTTTATTTTATGTTTTCATTAAAAAAGCAATACTATAAATATTTAGGTAAGTATGACACCCTTCTAGTTTTAAATTTCATATTACATATAATATAGTGTATCATATGTAATGTATAAATAATATATAACACAGCGTGTTATGTATGATATATATATATATATATATATTTAATACTATTGGATTAAATATAATTCTAAAATGTCTTCCAGAGCAATTGGACCAATTCACTACTCTAACAGTGTGCCTGTCTTTTCACAATTCCTCCAACATTGACTATCTTACTCTTTTGTCATTACTGCCAATTTGCTGTCACAACAATCTTCTAACACTGTAAGGCATTAGATTTTCTGATAGGTATCTACCAGTTACAAAGACCTGGATTAAATGAATCTTGTGGATATGAAAACTACTTTGTTGCTTAGTAAACCAAGGGGACTAAAGGGAGAAAACTTGACTAATGAATATCTTAAACATTATGTAGAAACACTTTACTTATTGCCAGAATATCTGACTTGAATTCAACAAATACTTATTGAGCACTCATTCTGGGTAAAGCACTGTGCAAGTGCTACAAAGGCAAACATAAAATCCTCCTACCCTCAAGGAACCTTTTCTTCTGGGTGGACACAACATGCCTAATAAGGTCATTTGAGGAGAATGAGCATTCTGGTCAGCAGGATGAGTGAAGGTTTTATGGGGAAGGCAGCACCTTAATTGAACCTGGAGAGCTCATAGAGACTTTGAGAGATGAATAAAGGAAGAAGAGCATTAAAGTGAAATGCATGGAGGAAGAAGATAGAATTTAAAGCTTCAGGAATAGCTAGTAGTTCAATTTGACTAGAATACTGAATATTTATTGAATAAATCTAGAAAGGTTTCAGTCAGAATGTGAAGGGCTTTATATGCCAGACTGAGGAGTTTATATTTTTTTCCTAGAGGCAATACAGAGTCATTGAACGATTTTGAATAGGGTAGGGACACAGTGTATTTGTACCTTAGGAAAATAATTGTCAGATATGTAAAAGTTTTATTGGAGAGGAAAGATTGAAGACAGAAAGAAATATTAAGAAGCTACTGTAGTGGTCCAAACAAGAGGGGTACGCCACGTGCATAGAGAGAAGGGGATCGATATTAGAAGTGTTACAGAGGAAGAATTGACAATATTTGGCAACAGTATGGAAGTGGGGATGGGGAGGGAGGTATGGTGAGAGATAAAAACTATTGAAAGAGAAATCTAAGGTTATGAATTGGGATGACTGAGGGAATGATAGTAGTCTCCATACAAATAGGGAAATTGGGAGACTTCCATTTATAGGGAAAGATGACCCAGTTCCATTATGGACATGTTGAATAACAGGCATGAATGAGATATCTAGGAGGAGATATCTGACAGGCAATGGATGAATCAGGTCTGCAGTTCAGTAAAGTGATGAGATTTGGATATGGATGACTCATCAGCATAAAGATGATAATTGAATCTACTTGATCTTTAACTTTTTACTCTACCACTTAATTAGCTTTATGGCCTTGGATAAGTCACTTAATGACTCTGATCTTCCAAAATCTCATCTGCAAAAGTGAGCCAATGTGAATATAAAGTTATTAATAACTGTAAAGAGCTAAATAAATGTGAGCTACTTTTGTCACACTCTCCAGGGCAAAAATTCTGGGACTATGCTGCATGAGAGTGATGAAGGAGCAAGTCATCTTAATATGTATTTGATTTACCTTTGGTCCCCTGAGATCTGACCTTATTCATGGAGAGTAATCTGAATTCTTTCCACATGGGAAAGAAAAACAATGGGAGGTATATTCCTCTTGATATTGGATATTCACCCATTCTAAACCGGCTAGCACGACTGCCTTTTTATCACTTTCATGTACAATAAATTGGTTGTAGAGAACAGTATCTTCTTAGCAAGCCCAGATTCTTTACTATATAATAATCTAGAGTTGTAGAATCAACTTTAGAGTTGAAGGGAGAAAACGAGGAAAGAATATTAATGCTTCAAAGTTGGCACTAGGCCAGATAATAGGGCAAACAAAGAGACAGGACAGCACTGATGAGTAGTTGGGCCAATGCATTAATTTGCCCCTCTACCATGGCCTTCAGTAATGATAGAGAGAACCATCTACTCTACATCACCATTACCCTAGCCACTCATTGAAAATTAGCTTATCTTCATCTCCACAAAGAATAGAAAAGGAGGAAACTGGTTTAAGAATAGGAGTTTGACTGAGTTATAAGGTTGGATTTCCCAAGAGTAAGACATATTACAGGTAGGAATGGGTTAGCAAATGCCTTCCTCTGGAGGTATTTGAAATTAGGACAGCTCTGCCTGCAGGCAAGAGAATACACTAGATAAGCTCTCAAGGTTCCCTCTCTGTACCTCTAATTCTATAAATGAATACAATTTGGTTGTGAAGTACACTAGATGATGAAAGGAGCACTGAACCTCATATGAAAATATCTGGTTTCCAATCCTTGCTGTTCTTCCTAACTCTGTGATTTAGGGCAAATAACTTAACCTTTTGGGCCTTTATTCAACTTTCTTCTTCAATAAAAGTTATAAGTTATTCCTGTGCCACCTACTTCAAAAGACTGTTAAGATGAAGTTAAGCAATAGGATTAAATTAGATAATGCATGTCAAATGTTTTATAACCACAAATGCTATGAAAATGGAAGCTATCTTTCATATTATATCATGAAGAAGTAGTAAGCAAGTTGTCCCTAGACCCAACTGACCTTGGGCAAGTAATTTCACCTCCTTGGGCCTCAGTTCTTTTGTAAACCAAAGGTTGGACATGGTGATTAACAAGGTCACATTCCAGCCATTACATGCTCTATCTACATATCACATTCAGCTGTGTCAGGAAGACCTGTTTGTATCTGCCTTAGATGTTTACTAGATAGGTGACAATGTTTAAGTCACCAAACTTCTCTGAGAGGGTTTCCTCATTTAGAAAATGGAGATATAATAGCAACTACCTTTCAGGGTCATTGTGAGGATCAAATTAGATAACACACTGCAAACCTTGAAGTGTTATATAAATACTTGCTCTTACTGTTAACCCTGGTGGCAGAGTAGGTAGTTTTGCTAGTACTGAAGCATCTAACACAGTACCCTGTGCAATTAAACATTTGGACATTTTTTATATTGCCACTGATTAGAATAAGGTTTCCTCTATATTCTCTCCTTTGGAAATGTCATTCTCTCCTATGATTTTAATTATCTTGACTATGTAGATTAATTTCAAATATAGAGATACCTCTAACCAACCAAGTTTATTATGTTTTACTCTAAGTTTGCTGTTGCTTCTAATCTCATTTCTGACTGTGGCATTACCATTCACCAGATTCAAAACCTTGGTGTTATCATTGACAAATTTCCTTCAGCTATTTTTTTTACTCAAATTAGTTATCAGATCTTACTGATTAAATCTGCACAATTACTCCTTAATGAATCACTTCCTTTCTATTCCCCTCCAATCCATCCTTTGTACTACTTCCAAAATAAGCTTTCTTGACATGTAAACGGTTATGTCACTCACTCAAAAATCTCTAGTGACTCCCTATTACCTGTAAGTTGTTAGCTCTTTTAGTCTTTTGAAATTTGTATTCTTTTCTATATACTCTGAATTTACTTATCTGAGTACATAATTAAATTAAATATAAGTTCCTGGAAGGCAAAGACTGTTTTGATTTTGTCATTAAGCCCACAGTGTGTAGCATAGTAATTTGCACATAGGAGGAGCTTTATATATACTGGATTGCATTCCCATTCACACTCCTCTTTGTGGCATTCATGACTTTTTACTACCGGGAGTATTCCTACCTTTCCATCATTATTTCTTATTATTCTCTTTCACACACTCACTACTCAAGCCAAACTGGAGAACTTTTTGCCTCTTCAGTATGTCCTGTGATCCCACATCTCCAGCCTCTTTCCAGGGGTGGGGAAACTACAGCCTTGAGGCCACATGTGGCCTTTTAGGTCCTTGGCTGCAGCCTTGTGACTGAGTTCAAGTTTTACAGAGCCAATCCTTTTATTAAGGGGATTTGTTCCGTGAAGTTTGGATTCAGTCAAAGGGCCACATTTGAAGACCTAGAGAGCCACATGCAGCCTCAATGCAACAGGTTCCTCACTCCTGCCTTAGACTATAGTGTTCCCAATACTTAGAATGGCCTTCCCTTCCCTTTCAACTGTTGAAGAGTACCGTCCTCCCTTCCTTTCTAGCCTTGTGTTACTCTCTATGTATTTGGCACTCAAGCCAAATTGGATTGGAATATTCCCCATACAGAACTTATACTTTTGCAGCTTTGATCAAGCTATTTATTGCTCATGTCTGAGTACCCCTCTTCCCTTACCACTTTTTTTTTTTGGAGGGCAATTGGGGTTAAGTGACTCGCCCACAGTCATACAGCTGGTTTTTGTGTTAAGTGTCTGAGGCCGGATCTGAATCCAGGTCCTCCTGACTCCAGGGCTGGTGCTCTATTCACTTCACCACCTAGTTGCCTCTCCCTTACCACTTATTAAATGTGACTAATTCCACAAAATCCTGCTCTGCCACCATCTCCATGAAGCCTTCCCCGATCCTACCAGTGAGGTATGGTTTACACCTCTCTACTACACAGTCTTTTGTTTTTACCTCTCTTATGTACTTATATAATAATCTATTATGATTCCTATTATGCTTACTAATATGTATGTTATTCCGAGTAGACTATGAATTTGATGAGTATAGGCACTATCTAAACTTTACTGGTCTCCTAGCATCTAATGTAGTGATCTGCATACTAGAAACATTTAGCAAATGTTTACCATTCATGTCATTCTAGGCATTGGCATACTTTTTGAAACCCATGATGATGAATTTATGGAAATGTACAAGTGTTTTATAAAGTGATGTTTAATTCATGCCATCTTGAGAGGAATATGGTAAAACAATATTTACTCTGTAGAATTTAACATACTCCCCTTTAACATTATCATCTAAGCAGACAGAAGGAAAATACTGTATGTTATATTTTGCTTGAAGTTTATCAACACCATCACTAAAGCAATTAAAAAAACAAATCACCACTGCTATTTTTGTCAAAGTCAGAGATGTAGTACTTCCTCTTTGTTACTTGCAGATAATTAACAAACACTATTCCCACAGTCCCATAGATATCAGTCAATGAGACCTTTCAACAAATAAAGATGCTTTCCTACAAACAGGTACTATGGAAATTGATGCTCTTAAACAAAAAGAACCATGTGTGTTACACATTCAAAAACATATTACACATTTAGCCACATTCAAAAACATGGAAAATGAATCTGTTTTGTTTTATGGAACAAAACCAGGCATGCAAGGGCCCTTTCCACAATTCCACAAGGAACATAAAAGCTATTAAGAAAGTAGTAGAAAGCCTGAATGGACAAAACTATCAAAACACACACCAAAACTCTATTGTAAAATCTAAAAAACATGTATGTATTTAACTGACTAGGAAGCAGAGAGACCCAGATGTTTTGGAAGAATATGTTATGTACTCCTAAAGCATATATCACTGACAAATGACTAAGATGTAATTGAATAGAAGTTCTTTCAGATAATATAGTAAATGAAGATTCCTTATAGTTTAAAATCATAGAATTTTAGAGCTCAGAAGAACCTAACAAAATCATCTAGTCCTTCTCCCTCATTTTTCTGTGGCTCAGAGAAGTTACTGAGGTACTCAAGGACACACAGCTAGTCAATGGCAAAGACAAGATTAGAACCCTGTATTTCTAAGTCCAAATTTAGTGCTTTTTCCATTAAACCACACTGCTTAGTCTTTTCCTTTTAAGAAGTTTTTAAAAGGCAAATGCACAAGAGGACACTATTTACTTATTGAGCTCTCCCCTAACTTCCTTGCCAGCACCAACAACAATAGTAACAATGACCACAAAATCTTTGGGAAGCCAGTGGCATTCAGTTCACAAGATTTAGGGTCACAATAGAGGCTAGTGCTTCTTGCTACTGATAAAACAGATAAAAAATTATGGAAGCCTTCTGATTGTTTCCCAAATCTGGCTTCTTGGAATACTAGGAATTCACTATTACTTGACTTCAGTTGCACAGCATGTAACCTTACCATAGGGAATGCCTCACCAAAAAGTTTGGACTTGCAGAAAGAAACAGGTAGGAAAATAAAGATATTTAACCCTCATTTGTTCAGGCTAGAACATTACTAGAATTTTTGGTCTCCTTATCTTCTTTATCTTTATATATTTTTCTGGCTTTAATTCCACCCTGAATATGAATTGAACCTGGAAAACCCACACTTGACTTGATGGTATATGATAGGATCCACATCTTTCATTTGACTAAGTTGACCAGGTATATGTGGTCACATGAAAATAACTACTTTAAAAAAAACCTATTACAAAAGGATGCCATCTTTCTGCTTTTAAATCTTACAAAACAATGAAAAATCATTTACCAATTTGTGCACAGTCCATATTCCTCTGATTCATAAAGCCCAACATATACCACAAAATACTTTTACTAATATGAAGTATTGAAAAACACATCTGGAATGGAAAATATTCTTCTCATAACTCTAAAGTATTGGTTTTCTTAGTTGGGAAAAATAATTTAGTTTAATTTAACAAACATTTTAAAGTAGCTAGGCACAGCATGTGCAAGGCACAATGTAGGTACTAGGGACACAAAGGCAAAAACAGAATGAACCCTGCTTTGGGGGAGCTTACATTCTACTGGGCAACAGAGGGGGAGGAGAAGCTATACAACATGTGCACAAGAAAGTAGATTAACAAATTAATAGTAAGTTTAATAAGAAAGACTGAGTGCTAACAACTAGGGGATTCAGGCAGGCCTTGAGTAGAGGTGGCATCTGAGTGATATCTTGAAGGATACTGGGTATTCTACAAAGCACTAGTGAGGAGTGGGTATGTTCAAGATAGGAAAGACTTCTTGTGCAAAGCTATAAGGAAGCAGATAGAGTAGCAGAACAGTCTGGTTTGAGTAGAAAAGAGACTTCAATTATATCTCAACTCAACACTACAATATTAAAAATACTTCAAGAGATCTGTGAGTTCACTGGGTATTCCTATTTGACACAGATCACAATCCCTCAATGCCTTAGTGGATGGTCTTTACAACGCACATATAGATGACATATAAACATAAAATACATATGTGGGTGTACCCTGTCTAGAGGGTAGCTAACTCTCTTTCATGATGAGACTCTCTAAACTGAAGAAAGTGCATACTTGAATGGAAACAATACACTTCACAGCTGGGCTGGTATTTAAAAGCTTTTCAGCTTGACAGAGCCTTCTGAAGCTTGTATGCTTCTTGTATAGCCTTCAGGGTCCATAAGACATCAGAGCAGAATTTATGTGGAGGATGCAGACTTAAAGCCTGGAGTAATTGCTTACAAGTGTTTTATTAAATCATTGAAATACTAGTTAGTTTTGGAAAACTTTATAAAATTGTCTTTTTACAGCTTTGAGCAAACAGAAGAAAACATGTAGGCTATCATAGCCAAGCTAGGAGTAAAGCAATAGGAAGTCCCTGAGACTAGAAAGTATTGGATGGATGAGGACAGTCATAATTTGGGATTGTTGAATGAGAAGAGTAAAAAGTAGAGAATTTTGATACCAAAAATAGAGAGGTAAAACATTCTCAGGAGAATAGTGTTATACCTAGGGGGAAAAAAGGCCAGAAGAAAAGAGAAAAAAATAAGAGTTTAGAAACATAAAGATTCATAGACATTAACAAAAGAATAAGAGTTTAGAAACAAAGTTCAGAATTCAAGGATTTAAACTATAGAAAGTCTTAAGGTAGATCTTGAGATATAAGGGAATATTTTTAATATTAAACCATGAAATGGGCAAAATGATGGAGTCTTTTCCTTTCTAGTTCTTGCGTTTAATAAACAATGACACAAGGAAACTTGAGAGCAGGTGATTTTACAGCATATGAAGAAAAGGAAAAATAGGGAAAAAAGGATAGATTCTAGAAGTATTGTGGTGACAGCAAGTGGGAAGCAAAGGAGCCTTGGATTAAACCAATAATTATCTTTTTACTGAAAAATAAATGTTATAATGGAATAATAGGGTTTAAAAATAGTCATATTTCCTAATATTAAAGGAAAGGCTAAATACATAAAGAATTTTATAATCTCACTCATTAGATTGTAACAGTTGGTCAATGTCAGTTGATGGACAATATAGAATTGTTCAATCTAGTAAAAAAATATAATTTTGATCTTAAGACAATAGTACACAAGCAAATAGGTACTCATAGAGCTGTTTTGTTAAAACTGCCCCCACTCCAGGGAAAAAAATGGTACTGAAAATAGTAAAAAAGACAATACTGCATAGGGTTTTTTTTCCCCAGCGGTGACTGAAACAAAGCCCTTATTGTTTCTAAATACAATAGGGAATTTCTTTAGCCTCATCAGTCATGTTGTATATTGAAGTAATTAGCATAATTCTAAGAAGGAGCTTTAATTATATCTCAATAAGTTCTAAAAGAGAGCAACCAAAATTATGTGTTTTACAGAATTTGATTAAGTGGAAGAGTGTTAAACAAAGGCTTCTGAGGTCCCTTCTGGAGAGCCAACAATCCTAAATTGTGATCGAATCTTCTCAGAGGTGGAGAGGATGGTATTCAAGCTTAAATGTTTAAGAGCAAGTTTTTAACCATAAACTCATTCATCCAACAGGCTTAATGAGGATCTACCCTGTGCAAGGCACTTCATTGTACCTAGAATGCAATTCTTATTTGGAATGAAGATTTGAGAGCAAAAAGGAGTAGGCATTTTTGAAAGAAGCCCTGCAAAATATTATGGATCAGATATGATTTTATGACAGTAGGAGACAAAATGACAAATGATTGTTGGTCTGTTCCAGAGAGAAAGAAAGACAAAGAGAGCTTGTACAAGTCCAGTAACTTCATAGGCTCAGTAACACACTTCCTTAACTCTTCCTTCTGCCACCCACGAGTCCAGATTCTGTATTGTATTTCAAGGATTTCATGCTGTTTCCAGAGATTCTCACTTACTTTCCATCAGCCTGCTGACTTATAAACCACTCATTTCTCATGAACGAATTCCAATCACCCATCTATCTCAGCTGCCTTGCTATCATTCTCATTGAGACATTCACAGGAGGTGGCAGCCTTTGATTCCACTGAGGGTTTGTCTACATTGAAGTTCAGTCATTCTTACTAACCTCTAGCTAAGTTATCCTACCCAAACCTCCCTTTATATTTTTTCTTTGATTCATAGGGAATTTTTTCTTAAGTTAAAAAAAAAATCCCTATCACCTTTGTATCCTAAGCATTCTATTCCTGACCACTGTAAACATCCTGTTATGAGTCATGTGCAATCTCTAACCCATGAGGGATCAATTCATAGGACTGTCTCACTCCTCCCACTCTGGGTGGGAATCTGTATTCAAGGGAAACTTCAGGAAATGTAATGGACCTATAGCCCTGAGGCTGAAAAATTTCCACTGAAGAATGAGGCACAGAAGAAGTTATACTTATGTAAGCTTTCTAACCACAATATCCCTTCAACATTTGGCATATCCAAATCATTTATGGAGGTTCTAGCCCCAACACATTGTCCAGTTATCAATTAAATTTCCATCTCTCTACAAGAAGAGCAGGACCCAAGGGCCTTTCCTATTGTTCCTTATCATGGATATCCATTTAATATAAATAAGACTGAGATTATCACCATTTGATCAAAGTGGTGCTGGTTTCATCTAAGAGATTCTATGACTTCTTGTGCATTTTAAAGAGATGACATAGTTTGGTCTTTGAGATACTTCAGAATGTGAAAGTTATTCAGGACTGTAGGATTATAGACCAATGAAAGGAAGTTACTTTGCTTTAAAATGATCAAGGAAATCAAGATACTTTAAATTACTACAAGGTTCTGTGATTTTGCAGGGGTGGGGAACCTGCAACCTTGAGGCCACATGTGGCCCTCTAGTTCCTCCATTGTGGCCCTTCCAGTGATGGAATCCAAATCTCACAGAACAAATCCCCTTAATAAAATGATTTGTTCTGTAAAACTCGGACTCAGCCAAAAGGCCATACCCAAGGACCAAGAAGGTTGGTCACATGTGGCCTCGAGACCACAGGTTCTCCACCCCTGGTGGGTACTCCTTTCCCCAATGCAGAATATACAATTCCTCCAAAATTTAGTTCAGCTGATTCTCAGACTACTGTTAAGCTTGCACTCATAAAAAAAAAAAAACAACTTTCCATCTAGGCAGGCAGGGCCTAATAGAGCTTGTGCTCCACTGGCATGTTAACCTTCTGGAACCCAGGGTCACTTCTATCCCAAAGAGGAAATAATGAGGGGCCTTTAATAAGCATTAACAGGTCAAGATTTTTTTTTTTTAAATCTAGGCATGCATCCTTTCTTTCATGTCGGGATGAGATTCTGACTAGAGTCAAAGAGTCAGAGATAAGCGGTCAGATTTGACAATTAGTTAAGCAACAGAGAAATCACTTCAAATTCTGTTCATTAGAAAAGGAAGAAAGAAAAACACCTTGAAATCCAAGATGTAATGTGCATATTGAAGGCTTGGAAGGGATATTTCAATATAATACCAAAGCTGTTTGCCAAAGAAACAATAAGAAAGGTAACATGAACGACAGGGTAGAAAGTTAAGATGACTGGGAACACAAGGAAACATTTAGTGAGTTTTAACTGGAAAAACTTCAGGTGAGGACAAGAGAGTTTTCTAATAATGAAGGTTCTGTTCAAGTTCCACCTTCTGCAAAAGATGTTTTTCCAGTTGCCACAAGCTAGGAGCACCTTCTCCTCTTAGACTTCTTTCTGTCTCTTCTATGTTCTATTTCAACCTAGTTACATGTATGTTGTCTTTCTCGTTGGAATGTATGATTCTTGAGGTCAGCAACTAGTTTGGCTTTTCTTTATCTTCCCAGAGTTTGGCATAGGGCCTGTCTGACTCATGCTAAGTGCTTAATAAAGGCTTGTCAACTGAAGAAATGCATAGTAAGCTATATCAAATGAAAAGATTATTGTTTGCTGGATCTACATTTTACAAGATAGGAAGGAAACACTAAAGTCTTTTGAAGACAGACTACCTTTTAAGACACTTATTCTGGCTCCCTTCCCTTTTCTCTGACCATCTAGCACAGTATCTCACTCAACAACAAAGTAGTATGGGGGAAAAGAGTTAGCTAGAGTGAGAAGACCTGGCTTTGCATTTTACCACACCACTTCCTAACTATGTGACCGTGGGTACCTCACACCAAGTCCCTCTGAGTTTTTTTACCTCATCTTTAAAACACCATTTCACCTGTACTACCTAACACACAGGTTGGTTCTGAGTACCAGATGAGGTAAGCAATATCCTACATAAATACAACTATTATATGATATGTGCTCAATAAATACTTGGTTTAATTTCATAAACTGTTACAAATTACTGGTGTCAATACAGTGCATGGTATATGAGCATTGCAAGCCACAAGCAACATCAAAATAAAACCCAAACTTCTTTTTTACTTACAAACCAGAGAGTTCACAAAGCAGGTGGACAGCTCAGCAACCTAGAAACTGCCTCCTACAACTCGTTCTCTGAATACGAATTAGCAATGGGTAGCTGCAGCATATTTATGAGGTCTCTTGCCTAGTCCTTTCCTCCTGTGAATGCTGTATAATTCATTGCGTGCGCCCTGACCCTAGTGCGCTCCTGTTCTGACAAATCATACTTGATTAAGACAAATCTTTATTAGTTAGCTAGTCAACTTCCCCATTTATCATGGGCAAATCCCATTCTCCTTTTCAGGTACAGGAGAAGTGACTGAACACTCAGACAGAAAACAAAAACAAAAATATACCACATGTTATGGGGCAGTAAGTCAAAACAGAAGTCAGGAACAGATGATAAAACAAAGATTTAATAGGTATAAATTATAACTTGCTGCCAAACTCAAATATCACCAAATATTCTGCTAGCCTAAGGAAATGTTAATTAGTTAGTCCTTTTAGGAATCTTCATCTTTTACTTGAAAACAAAATGCCATATTTTAAAAAAATGTTGCAAAGTAAGGGGCTCAAAATACTGAGGTTAAATTTTTTTTAAAAATACTGCTGAATAAAGAGATTATTCAAAGCTTCTACCAAAATGGAAAACATCTTAAAAATAAAAATACTGAAGAAGGAAACGAATTTAAAATTATTCATGAACCTTTGACACCATAGGAAAATGCATCATTTTTTTTAAGATGGTGGTATTTTTCCCCTTATGATCTTCAGTATATTGTTGGCTTTGCCCAAAGAGACTCTAAAACCCTGAAGGTTTTAAGTGTGCTTTAAAGAATGGCACTACCAGCCCTTGTTCTGGGGATGGCAGGCTCTCTGGAGCTCTCACTTGATGCTCTCGCCAATTTAGGATGATGCCACTTTCCTCAGTATTGACTTAAATCATAGTTAGACCCACAATATTTGCAAGTGGGCGAAATAAGAAAACACCTTTTGACACATTTCAAAGGTACTCTAGCTTCCTGGAGGTAAAATATGGAATCAAACCAAAATTCCTGTATTTTAAGAAAACTGGCTTTAAGGGAATTTTTATAACTTCACACTTATACCAAGGCTTTAAAGAGGAGAAAAATCTCCTAATTACTAAACTTTTTCTTAGGAAAGAATAGAGTTCCATTTTAAAGTCATATTTGACTTTCACAAAGCAGAATCTACATTTCATGTGTGCAGAGAAAGATAAACTGGAAAGGGCTCTGGGCTTGGAGACAGAAAACCTAGGTTTGAATCCCATCTTAGCCAGATACCCATTTATTTTCTGAACCTCAGTTTCCTCATTTACAAAATGGAAAAAATACTAATTTGAACTACTTACCTCCCAGGTTGCTTGCTAGAATGGTGTTTTGTAAACTACAAATCTCCACAGATCTTTTCCCTTCAGTTTTGCCAACACTGGTAAATTCCATGGTAATGAGTATAAAAGGGAACTTCTTTGTGTGTACACCAATTTTCATGAAATTTTTATTTATGCTGCATAATGTCAGTGATATCATGAATAACAGTTTAGAGTATTTATTCTACATTTTATTTCATTGAAGTGTCCAAGGGGTCAGCCAAAAGCTCTTTTGCTTGTTAGGCTGGACTCTGCTCAAATTTCCCATTCAGAGAATGTGAATGTGGACATACACACACATATATACATACATACAAATATATACAATGTGTATCATATATATATAAGTGCTTGGCACATATGAAAAATGCTTGGCATGAGAGACTTCAAAAGGATACCTAGTACATTGGGTTATAGTGTGTTGATAATCCTGTAAGCAGCCCCACTGATTATGCCTATGAATTTTCATAAGGACATACCTAAAGGAGAATTATCTAAGCACTACATAAGCATAAATAAAGTGAAAATGACAAGATTCATTTCTGAAACATGTCTTTTCCATTTGAAAAAAAGCACAGAAATGTTAAGTATTCAGTAATATCATAACAGAAAACACAGGGAGAGCTGTCTTTGTACCATTCATTTCCCAATAGTTTTTTCTCTCCTGAAGTGTTGGGAAAAACAATAACAACAAAAACCCTAATAATTTATCCTTTCTTACAATACAGATTACTGTTAGAGCCTGAAGAGACCTTAGAAATCATCAATCCAATTTCCTTCTTTTACAGATCAGGAAAGAAGTTTAGCACTATGCCCAAAGTAAAACTACTAGAGAGTCGAAGGGCCAGGACCAGAATATGGGTTTTCTTTCGTCCCAGAGAATTAGGACCCCCCAGAAGCTAATGGAAGGGATAGGATTAGAATCTAGGTCTCTTGGATCCCAGATGAGTGTTACTTACATTTATACAGATCTTTTTTTATAATAACATTACTAATTTCAGATGTTATTAAAAAACAAACAAACCTGAGTTTCTGAGTCTAATAATGGATGCCCTTATATGTAGCTCAAATACATATATATGCATAAAACAAATAAGAAGAGACACAGATTAGGACAATCAGAGGCGATGATTTTTCAGTTTTTCCTTCTTGATAATGTCAGGAGGGGCATGATACTGACTTAGATTGAGTTTTGTATAATGAGATAACATAGTGGACTGTTTCATGTTCCATATGACAAATGATGGTTGAGGAGGGAGTAGGGTAGGGACTAAAAACAAAAATTAGAAAATGGAAGACGAAAAAGGATGCAAAAGAGGCCATTGACTTTTAGAGGGTGACAGAGTAATATCTGAGACATGAAGGACACTGAGGTCCAGAAAGCTCAAGAAATTTGTCTGAGTTCACACAATGAGTCAGTAGAAGATAGGGAATTTGAATCCAGGTCTTCTGAATCCTAGTATAGAAACTTTTTTCACTACACTACATATATAATTTTAATTTCTTTTAATCATCTAGACTCTAAATATTAGAGGAAAGGAAGAGCTTTAGGTCAGGGTTCCTTCACATGCATGATCCTATCAGTTCAGTAGGTGTCCATTAAGGACAAGCTCTTCCTACAAATAAGACTGAATCCTCATTTGAATATCTTTGAACCCCAAAATTATGAAAATATAAATATGTGCCCATTAACAGCCCGAGATCAATCACTAATTTGGGGGCATAGTACTAGAGGAAAAGAATATCATTTATTTCTTGAAGTAGGTGATAACTTTATTGAATTTCAGAGAGGGAATTCAGTAATGGGGCATGTTCAGATACAGTTTTTGTTTGTCAAAATACACCTGTATATAAAAGCCACCAAACATTTAATCATTTTTTAGAGAGAGAAAATTAAAAAATACTGAATATTATTAAATATGCTCGACAGAACAGGACTACTTTAGGTTAGTAGACTTTCTACATAATTTTAACCAACTAGGTGCACATAATTGGTACTTTCAAGTCAAAAACCTATTCCTAGAAAGCATAAAAAAATCCAATAATCTCACTGTTTTTAATTATTACATGCAACTATGAAGAAAAGCAAACTCTTTGTGTGAAACAATAATTTTGCAATAATACATCAGATTGGTAAATCAATGAAATCTTGAATTTGAATGCAAGTCTTTCATAGAAAACCATAATTTTTTCTGCAAATTTTCAGAATGTGTTAAAATCGATGTCAGTGTCTCAGTAATTTCGCAGTTTAAAAAACAGTTAGAAATGTAATGACTACACTACACTTGATTAAAGCATTTACAGCTCTAATCAAAAACTGACAGCGAGATCAAAGATGTTAACTTAAATCTCTCTTCTAATTATGTTTAAAATGCCACACCTCAGGCCTGTCTCTCCTCTTCTTTTTCAAACCAAATTCTGCTTAAGAAAGATCTAACACTTCTTAACAGTTCATTATCCAATAAAACTATTCAAAGCTTAAAAGCAGTCTACACAATTATTCAGGACCTCAGGGAGTCCACCGGTAGTCTTTATTACAGGACTTCATATTAAAACACCTTAATTATATTTGTCAAATGGATTTCATTAAAACCCATCGTCACTTTAATTTTCATATTTTGACAGTGCTGGCATAGGCATTATTACCACCTGCCAAGCTAGGAACTACAACAAAATTATTGAATTCCTTCAAATACTAAGCAATTGCTTTTGTACCTGACTGTGAGTTATCCCCTGTGTGGGGAATCTACTACAATTAAGAACAAGGATTAAAATTTCCCTACCCAAAACACAGTCTACATATATGTCAATTGCAAGTATACAGACTATCAACCTATATCCATGCTTTCAAGGAGTACTTCGTAAAGGGTGATACACAGGCTTTGCAGGGCATCTGAATAGCAAAGCCAGGACATCAAACAGAATGCAGTACACTTTAATAGCATCACAACCATTAGGAAAGGACAGGACATTTTAAACTCCTATTCATTATGCTGACATCTTTCTGAAATAGACTGATTTTTCTGGTCACTTACTTAAAAGCCAATTTTATTTTCTTGAGTCAAAGCAACTAACACTATTGAAAAACTGAAGAAAAAAGACATTATTTTTCCCTTTTAACTGCATTATATTCCATACTAAGAGGCTGCATGCCAGTGATTGTTAACCTTTATTGTATCATGCACCCCACCCCCCTTGAGGCTCATAGAACCCTACTCAGAATATTTTTAAGTACATAAAATAAATTATATAGGATTACAAATAAATTATATTGGAATATAGTTATTAAGGGGCAGCCAAGTTGTACAGTGGATAGAGTACCAGGCTTGGAATCAAGAAGACTTATCTTCTTGAGTTCAAATCTGGCCTCAGGTACTTCCTAGCTGTGTGACCCTGGGCAAGTCACTTAATTGTATTTGCCTCAGTTTCCTCATCTGTAAAATGAGTGAGAGAAGGAAATGGCAAACCATTCTAGTATCTTTGCCAAGAAAACCCCAAATCAGGTCATGAAGAGTCTGACACAACTGAAAAAATAACTAACAATAAACACCAACAAATGTGCCAGAAACTGTGCTAAGTACTTTACAAATATTTCCTTATTTGATCCTTACAATAATCATGGGAAAGAGGTGCAATTATTTTTCCCATTTTTCAGTCGAGGAAAGTGAGGTGGGATTAAGTGACTTGCCTAGGACTACACAATTAGAAGTGTCTGAGGTCACATCTGAATTTAAATCTTTCTGATTACAGGCCCAGAGCTCTGTCTACTATACCGCTTGGGATCTGTCTTGGAAACAAGAAAGTGTGGGTTCAAGTCTGCTCTGACACATCCTAGTATATGACCATGGACAAATCACTTAATCTCACCTCCCTCTACGACTAAAAATTGCCTATCAGTTGCTGATCTGCATTAGTGGAAGGAACTTGCAGAAAAATGAAATCATGAGTTCCCTACTTCTTCAGAAAAAAAAAAAAGTTTATACCAAATTGCTAATCTGGCTAATTCCAATGTTTCTCTAAAATGCTGGGGACCATACCAAATTTTGGTTTCTTGCTTTGCTGAGTTTTTCATAGCTTTCTGTAACCCATAAGAGAATTCCCTTATGAACCTATTAGATGGCTGTACACAACATACAATTTTTCAAGTGTCTTAGATTATATTCTCCATAACAATAGAACAGGAATAGCAAAGGAGGATGGGCTTTTAAACAATATCATCCTAAGAAATAAAAAGCAGAGATTTCTGCCCTAGGTCTAACATTACTCCACTGCTTTGTACAATGGTCTCAAGAGTAACGTTCTCCTTGTGTTATGAATATTTTAAATCTTATTAAATGGTATTGTAAGTAAAGCTGAGATTTTAAAGAATAACTACCACAATCACAAGATATTCAGAAGATTAAAAATGCTTATTAATTTACAATTCTAAAATCTCATAGAGTTTAGTTGGGAAACAGCATCATTATTTATATGGGGAAAATTATTTATAGACTGTGACACTATACTGTTACTATCACCATAGAATCAACATTATCTTCCTTCTCCCCATATAAATCATAAACATATACATTATATTACCAATTCTACTCATCCTTCAAAGTCCCAATCAAATGTTATCTCTTCCATGAAGCCTTCCCAGATTTCTTAGAAGCAGCTAGGTTCCATTCTTAGAGGCAGCCATTAATAGAGCACTGGGCCTGGAGTCAGTAGGACCTGAATTCAAATCCAGCCTTAGACACTTGCTAGCTGTGACCCCGGGTATGTAACTTGACCTCTGTTTACTTCAATTTCCTGAACTGTAAAAAGGGTATAATAACAGCATCTAGCTCACAAGGTCATTGTGAAGATCAAATGAGATAATATTTTAAAGTGCTTAGCACGGTACCTGGTACACTTTGTAGGCTGACATAGCAGGCACTTCATAAATGTTTATTCCTTTCCTTGTCCCATCCCCTCCTACATATACCACCATGTTCAATAACAGAAGATCTGCCTCTTCTTATCCACAGCTGTTTGTTCCTAATAGGACTTTTTTTGCAAACTATCCTTTATCATAGCTATTTTCATAAGTCTTGACCAGGCCAGCTCTCTTCTCTAACCTCTCTCTCTCTCCCCATAATAGTCCTAGAGGGACCCCCTGGGAGTTAATGTTACACAGAATCCTTAGTGAAACCTTGGAACCCCTGGTGAAAGCTAGGTGGTACTCCTTCCCCCCAACAAAGAGTAAACTCCTCGAGGTTAGGATCTGGTCTTTTCACTTTTCATTGGTCTCTGCAGCCCCAAGCACAGTATACTGTACTCATATATAGCACAGTGTATGTACTGAACAAATGTTTATTGACATTAATAAATGTCAATATGCTTCTTGTTAAATAACCAACCCCTAGCCTTGCCCCCTCTGCAAGCTGTAATCACTTGAAGAAACTTCATCTCAGAGTCAGGATCTCCTCCAGCACTTGTATACCCCTGAATCAATGGAGGTTCTTTATGCTCGGGACTCTCCATGTACCATGATTAGAAAATTCCTACCTCCATGCTCCTCTCATCCTTTGATTTGGACCAGGCTTTTCTTCCCTAAACTCTCTCCCCAGTGGCCTCTTCCTCACACCTTCCTGGCTTTCTTCAAACCTCAGTTAAAATCTCACCTTCTGCAAGAAACCTTTCTAGGTCCTCTTTAATGCTAGTGCTTTCCCCCCGTTGATTATCTCCAATTTATAATAATACCAATAACAACAGCTAACATTTAGATTTGTCACTGCTGAGTCATTTTCAGTCATGTCCAACGCTTCATGAGCCCATATGGAGTTTTCCTGGCAAAGATACTAGAATGATTTGCCATTTCCTTCTCCCACTCATTTTACAGATGAAAAAACTGAGGCAAACAGGGTTAAGTGACTTGTCCAGTGTCACACAGTTAGTAAGTGTTTGAGGCCAGATTTGAACACAGGAAGGTTAGTCTTCTTGACTCCAGTCCCACCATTCTATCCTCTGAGCCACCTACCTGCCCCAATACTCATATAGCATTTACCTATGTGCCAGGTACTGTGCTAAGCACTTTACAATTATCATCTCTTATGATACATCTTATTTGTATGTAGCAATGCATATGTTGTCTTTGCCATTAGATTATAAGCTCCTTGAGGGCAAGGACTGTTAAAAAAAACACTACATGCTCATCAACTTGATTGGCCCTTGTGAGAATATTATTATTTCCAGGAAAAAAGTGAATCAAGGAAAACTTTTTCCTCTTTACAAGAAAATATTGGCCACTTTTTAGGGTGAAGTGGCTGTGGCATAGAGATGATGATAGGATTAGAGAAGCCCATGATAGTGGAGTGGAAGGCTTGAGAACCACATATTGAGAGAAGAAACAAGAAATGCCTAGATCATGATACCAAAAGCCAACCAATGAACAATCAAGACTTCAAACTATTGAAAAAGGGACAGTGTGGGGAGTGGGGAAAGGAGGAACCTTTCTTAAAAATACTATTAGTATTTCTTTGTTAGCAAGATAACAGTCATAACATTTGTAGTGAGGTTGTGTGGGTGGGAAGACTTTCGTGTGATAGTTACCTTGAAAACACAATCACCTTTTCTGCAGCCCTATTACAAAACAAATGATGTTTAATATTCTTATAAGTTACACATGAATAGCCAACCACAATAGCTTTGTCAGGCTCTCCACATAGTAAGCTATGCTTTCATGTAACATAATTTAAATGATAAACCAGTACTTCCCCATTGCAATGTTTCTAAAGCACGGTTAGTGGATTTGTTTCTAAACCGAGCACTCTACGTAGCATCTGGACTACCGTCAGGGTGACTACTCTCTTTTACATAAAAGAACATTGTATTTCCTTTAAATTAAAAATGGCTGTGTAATTTAATAATAGCCCCAATTGGTACACCGACATTAAAAAGACTGAGCCCGCTTTCTTTTTTGAGACCTAATACTTGATCCCTTAATGCAATTCCCTCCTCTGTCATTTCAATCACTAACCAATGCTAACAACCTAACCCACTTAATAATAAAAATAGCTAACATTTATTTAGCATTTGCTCTATGTCTGACATTGTTCTAAGTTCTTTATATTTATTACCTCATTTCATCCTCACAACAACCCTGGGAGGTAGGTGCTATTATTATTACTCCTACTTTATAGGCAAATGGAAATTAAATGACTTGCCCAGGGTCATACAGCTAGTATCTGAGGTTAGATTTGAACTCAGATCTTCCTGATGCTCAGCCCAGGGCTCTAGCTATTATACCACCTAGCTGTCCCAACTAAAAGACTTACCTTTAAAAACTAATATTCCTTTTTGTTAAAAACAAACAACAAAAAACATTTGTGGGAGCTCTGCATTACTCTAGAATTCTCTGTAATGCCAAATTCCATAATGAAGCTGCTACCCTGGACTGGTATGTTATAGGTAGGAGGTAAGGGTGAAGTCCCAGGGTGAGACAGGTCAGAACTCAGTGATCAACTGTGATCCTTCATCAACATTACAGCTCTTGCCTCTTTCTCCAATACTGAAAGGTAAGAAACATATAGGGTGTAGCTCACTTTCTCTATTTGATGGGTTTCTGACAAGTTACCTGTGAACTAATCTGGCTCCCTCCTACCTTTCCACTTACATCTAAGCCCCTGCCTCCCAATATAGTCTATGATCCATTGACATTGGCCTCTTTGCTATTCCTTGCACACTACCTCTCTGGTGCTCATATCCAAAGTACTCTCCTTTTCTCATATTGGCTTCCTTGGGTTCCTTCAATTCCTAGCTAAAATTTCACTTTCTATATGAAGCCTTTCCTTATTCCCCTTAATGCTATTTTCTTCCCTCTTTTGCTTGGCTCCTATGTATACATATGCATGTATATATGTGTATAAGTACATATATATGTATGTACACACAAATACATGTAACAATTTATTCTACATACACATACAAATACGTATAAACACATATACAAATTTATATATATTTACATATATATGTATATATATATTTATACATAGCTATTTGCATGTTGTTTCCCCTATTAGCTTCCCTGAGAGTAGAGAGTTTGCCTTTCTTTGTATCCTCAGTGCTTAGCACAGTGACTGGTGCTTAACAAATTCTTACTGACTGATGGCTCAGTTTTTAAAAAAAATTTAATATTTTAACACACTAAGGGGGCTTGCTATTGAAAAGTACCATATATCACCTACCCAGCAAAACTGAGTATCATGTTTGAGGGGAAAATATGGTCATTCAGTTGAATAGAGGACTTTCAAGTATTCTTGATGAAAAAACCAGAGCTGAATAGAAAATATGACATTCAGATACAAGAAGCAAGAGAAGCATGACAAGGTAAACAGGGAAAAGAAATCAGAAGGAACTTATCAAAGTTGAACTATTTACATTCCTACATGGAAAAACAATAATTATAACTGATGAAACTTTTTTCAGTATGAAAATAGTTGAAGGGAATAGAAATACATATATATATATATATATGTATAGTCTATATCAGAGGGTATATGGGCGTATGAATACATATGTGAATGTGTATATATGTGTTTACAGGTATTCATATAATTCATTTATAGAGGGCACAGGACCAAACTAATAGGAAGGGATGATACTTAAAAGGTGAAAGTAAGAGGTGGGTGATGAATATAATGAGAGGAGTAGAATGGAGTAAACTATCTCATATAGAAGAGGCAAGGGAAAATGGTTACAATGGAGGGGAAGAACAGGAAGGCAAAAGGGAATGGGTCAACCTTATTCTCATTGAATTTGGCTCAGGGAGGGAATGACATACACACTAAATAGGGTATCTCACCCTACAGGAGAGTAGTGGGGAAGGATATGAGATATGAGAAGGATATGAGAGAGGGAGATGATGGAAGGGAGGGAAGGCTAGGGAGGAGGGAAGTTGGAAGCACCCACTTTTGAAAGGGGACAGGATCAAAGTAGAGAATAGAACAAGTGGAAGGTGGGATAGGAGGGAAGGAAATATAATCAGTCTTTTATAATATATCCACTATGGAAATGTTTTGCATAGCTACAAATGTACAAATATACTGAATTGCTTATCTTCCCAGTAAGGGTGGGTGGCAAGGGAAGAAGGGAATGAATCTAGAATTCAAAGTTTTAAAACCAAATGTTTAAAAAAGAAAAAAAATATATATATAATTATTATTAATACTATTTTACATGTAATTGGGAAATAAGATATACAGGCACTGGGGCATGGAGATCCACCATGCCCTACTGGAAAAGTCAAAGGGGGTATGGGAGAAGATATGGGAGAGTAGATTGGAAGAGGGGATATTCTGTGAGACCGATATTTTGGGGCGGTGGGTAGGGGAAAAATGGGGAGAAAATTTGTAACTCAAAATCTAGCAGAAATGAATGACGTAAATCAGAAGTTATTAAAGCATTTGAAAAAAAAAAGTATTATATAATTCACTGAGTTCATAATTACTGTATTACAGGGGTGGCTAGGTGGCGCAGTGAGTAGAGCGCCGGCCCTGGAGTCAGAAGGACCTGAGTTCGGATCTGGCCTCAGACACTTAACGCACACACAAACAAAAATCAAGCTGTGTGACCTTGGGCAAGTTACTTAACCCCAACTGCCCTCCAAAAAGCAAAAAAAAAAAAAAAAAAAATTACTGTATTACAGCTAGGGCCTAAGTTCCTAAATGGATAGACTTGCCTTGTATTAAGTGCTTTAAGCATTATGTTTTCTTTCTGACTCTAAGCCCTATCTTTATAGGGAAGAAAAGAGGTGGTAAGAAATACTCTGGTGTTGTACCTGTTAATCTAAGATAGTAGAGAGAGGACTGAATTTGAAGGCAAAGGACTTGGGTTCACAACCCAACTCTCCTGTGTGACCTTGAATAAGTCCCTTAACTTCCCCAGGCTTCAGTTTCCTAATCTATTAAATGGGGGCAGGGAGCTAGATAATCTTTGGGTTTCATCTAATCCCCCATTCTTTCTAAAGTGAAACTCTTCTTTATTATACAATAATCAGATCGGTATATCTTAATTGATATGCAAAAGAAAAGTTGCTCAGAGAAAGTGTTAGTTATCAATGGTCATAAAGAAGGGAAAGAATCCTAAACTGCTCTGCTATCTCCTGGTCTACTTCTCAGATCCCAGAACTACACTTTTCCCCAAGGCAGAGAGTAAACAAAACAACACAGGAATATGAATATTATTGGCCAGTTTGGGGGACTTTTATAAGGTCAGAGAAAAGTCAGTTAAAAAATTCTCAAATAAAGCATTTTAAAAAGTCAAACCCAAGCAAGGATACCTAAAATTAAACTCTGCTCTTACTAAAAACCCTCATATGTAATAGTCCCTAATCACTGCCAAAAATAGCTTACATTCATACTAAGTTTTTGATACAATAACATAAATTATTGTATAAACATGATTTCTGTCCAGGCTTTAGATTCTCAGCTTGCTTGATTTGGGAGTTGTCAGACTGTTTCAGGGCTCTTTGGTTCAGAAAATAGCATGGTAATGTCAGTTCTTCACACTTCCATGAACAAGGGCAGTCGATGCATATGCATTATTACTAATTTGATTAATGAGTCTATCTTGATGCTTATATACACACATACACACAATAAAAGATATTGATGTGGGAGGGTCATATGCAGAAATACATTCCTGAGTTGAAGGATCTACTCACTTTGAAATGATTTGGCCATCTTTTTCAATGGTAATCATCAATATGATTCATGAAAACAAACACTGGAAAATAAAATCTCCTACAACTCTCCATACTTGATACCTCGACAATATCTTGCTTTTTTTAAATAACCATGTCAACTTTGATTAATCTATTTTTAATTGTCAATGAAATTTTGTAATAAAAAAAGAAAGCCTTAATTGAAATGCTTGTAAAATCCTCTTACTTGGAGAGCTTGTGTGAGTTGATTAATTAAAGCCTTTCACAGTTTTCATATTGATTGGCTCTGTGTTCTGAACCTTCTCTCTGTTTCCAGAGAAAGTCCTATCCAGTCCTGAATGGAGTGAGATGGAGGATTTTCCTATGCAAGTTTTCCAATTTAGTAAATACAGCTTCTTCAAGAATGCCACTTTTTGTCTCCCCCTCCTAATGTAAAGATTGAGAGTGCAGCTTATTGAAAACTTGATCTTTTATGCTGATGTGATTGTCTTGGGATCCTGATTTCATTTTCTCCATACTATGGCGATTATTTTCTTATTAAACTATTATACCAAAAAACAATGCTAGATAGATCTGACAAAGGCTCTGAAGGAAGCGTGAGCACTACTTTTCTACAGCAGAAAGCATAAAAGAATTTGAAACACTGTTCTGACAGTGAAATAGGTTAGCATAAGCATCGGTATACTCCAGTGGTAATAAATAAGTGTTTTAATTTGGCGGGCTCAATTTACTTAGCAAATAAAGAAATAACATATTTCCAGGCAAGAAAACTCCCTAGTGTGGTAATTAAAGGTGCTTTATGATGAATGTTTTCACCCCAAAACAAGGGATTTAAAACTGATCTTTACTAGGCCTTACAGTTAAGATTCTTTCTCCTACCCAGCCCCAACATTTGGGGATTGCTAAAGCGTGAAAATTAAAATGGTTTTTGTTCAGCATTTTCCCCCCACACAGAGACAAGATCTTCTTCTCTTCTTTTGAACCTTTCAGCATATTTGTCCAGCATTATTTTTTCATTCTCTTTTATCCCCGGGGCTCTCAATGTTTAAATAGCTCCCTCCCATGGAAAGCTTTGCACCAATATCGATCAACTCGGGGCTGGAAGTTACCATGAGGCATTTTCAATAATCAGCCCAGCTGTTCAGAGAGCTTCTTGAATATAACCCTTAGGTAAACAGCATAATACACTGAGAAGTTTCTTCCCCAGCAGCTAGCCCATCTCTGCAATCTTAAGGATTGCTACTAATGCTTCACTAAACAAAGAACTTAATTCTGATTTTAACAATGGAGGCCATAGGCTAATTCAAACAAATCCCATCTTTGATTCACATATGCAGAATGTAAGAGTGTTTTTTTTCTTTTAAAGATGCTTGCATTTCTGATTAACTTCTAAAGTAATGTGTGTTTCAATCAAAGCCACTTTTCACAGACCTGAAAAGCAGCTGTCTGCTAGGCAACCTTCTAATCTCGCTATTTTTCTCTTTAAGTGTCCATATTCAGGTTTAAATTTATCCAGGTTAGATGTGATGTGTCACACCTTATTATAGACCTATGTACTAACCTACAGTGGAGTAAAGCAAATATAGACAATGAGATACTTGTTATTTTATTTTTCCTCAGAGTTCATTGTTTTGTTTATTTTTCTAAAGTGTTTATTTCTAAAGGAAAACAGAGACCTTTACCTAAAACAACTAATTGTGCTTTGTTCTCGGATAGCAAGCAGGAGACCTTAAAGGAAAACCCTGTATAAACACAAACTATGTATAAAGTGTAATGTAAAAATAGCTTTAGGTAGCTACTCTGCACCTTGTAAACCCAATAATGTTCACACCCTACAGTGGGCGAAGAATAAACATCATAAAAACAAACAACATTCTGAAATAGATGACTCCTATAAAATGTGTAAATAGAACAAAATGATGTGTCCTCAAAAAGACAAAAACCAAAGACTTTGCATACATAATTCTGAGTGCTTTTAGATGCCTGTAGAAAATCTTTTCAGGCCAACATTTAAATGAAAAACATTAAATAAGTGAGTGTCCCAATGGCTACTTTGAGATCTGGGCACGAGCATTCTAGAACATTCTATAGAACACTGAATGACAAACTGAAAACACTCCTTTAAAACGTCCCATGTCCCCTTTCCCCCTCTCCAAATGCTTACTGAATGCAGTCCAAAGTTATCAGTGTCATCAGACTCTCTCCACAATCTGGGCTCAAAGTAACCAATTACTTCCCTATACTATCCAGACAAACTGGACTTAACCTGCCTTGAATTTTGCTGTCTCTCCCCATTCTTAAAAAGCTCAGAAGTCACATTCTTCGTCTCCCCCGAGTCATTTCACTCTCTTTTAGGAGCAGTACCTCCTACTTAAAAGGTCCTAGAGCACTTTGTTATGCCTTTCTTATGGTACTTTTTTTTTAAACTGGAACACTTTTTTATTGTAAGTGGAGTTTTCATTGTATGACAGCTGGATACAGGTTAGAAGATTTCAATTTTGTTGGCAACACTTAAAGCATCATAGTCTGGACCAAGTCAGACATAGGCCTTCTCTCCATCAGGCCTGATGAGTGTATTGACCTTGGCCACATCAATGTCATATTTTCTTTATGGCCTGCTTGATCTGATGTTTCTTGGCCTTGACTTCCACAATGAAGACTAGGGTGTTGTCCTCAGTCTTCTTCATAGCAGACTCAGTGGTCAGGGAAACTTAACGATGGCATAGTAATCAAGCTTGTTTATCCAAGGGGTCCTTTTCCAAGGGTATTTGGGCTGCCTTCGAAGTCTTAGTGTCTTGTGTTGCCAGAAGGTTGGGAATGATTGAATCTTCTTTTTGAGGCTATGGACAACTGCCTTCTTGGCCTTCAAGGCCTTGGACTTGGCTTCTGTCTTGGGGGGACGGAGGGGAATGACAGCTTCCTTCTTAGCCTTTGGTATTATCTTGGGGGAAAGGCTCTTATGGTACTTTTAATGATAAATAATAGATTTAAACCAGAATGGAACTTGGGTTACCTATGTCCAATTCCTTCATCTGACCCAGAGAGATGAAATGACTTTTTCAAAGTCATATAGGTTACTATAAAGGATTCAAACCCAGGCCCTCTTCCTCTTCAAATCTAACATTCTTTCCATTGCTCCATGCACCATCAAAATGTTTTGCAAACATATCTAACCTTCCCTACTTGATTGTAAGTGTGTTAGGGGAAACAAGATTTTTATTAATAGATTTATAAAATTTAGAACTAGGAAGCTCTTCATTTTAATATATGAGGTAACTGCAGTAAAAAAAAAAATGAAGTGATTTACCCAAGGTCACCTAGTCAATCAGTAGCAGGGTTCTATTCCTTCAACCTAGTTGCTTTGACTCAAAACTTAATGACTCTTTGTTATCCCTATAATACTTAGCATAGAGTAGTTTCCATAATGCATCTTTTGTTAAGTCATCTTTTGAATTAATGAAGGAACAAAAGCATTTCATAAAGACAACCCTTTAAAACCGGCAAGTGTAGGCATAACAGAGTTAATTTCTCTGGATAATGCTGTTGACAGGTTAATCAAATTATAAATTTTATTTTTTCAATAGCACTTAAAATTCATGAGATTTAAAGATCTAGTGGGAGGGAGAATAAGAGTTTATGAAATTCCTAATAACAATAACACAATTCTCTATCACTTTAAGGTTGAAAAAGCACTTTCCTCACAACTCTATGAGGTCGAGAATACAAATTTAAACCCTAGGTACATAGCTCTTAAGTTTCAGAACTGGAACTACAAGCCAGGTGTCCTGAATCCAATACACCTACTACAATGCTTCTAAATTAGGGAGCTAATAGCCACTAAATGCATGGTATGCCCTCTACTACCAGGTGCCATTCCCCATAAGTTTTAAGTTATGTTTTGTAGAAGAAGCCGATATGACTCACAAATTTAATTTAAATTAGGGAAAACAGGGTAAGACAGAGGGCTCAAAAAAGTCACATGAAAATTTAAACTTAAGGAAAGAATTCAGTGGTGTGATGCCTAGGGAAAGATAATTGCATAGTAGATTTTAAGAGCCTTTATCTGGTAGAGAGTTGAGTGATTAAGACAAATAGCATGACAAGTTCCTTGGTTACAAGGTCAAAAATCTGGAAATGTAATCACTTCTCCAAGGAAGGATATAGACCATTTAGTCTTTAAAATGGAGAAATTATAGAGAATATCATGCCTATTTCGAGGAATTTGAAGAGTCATTGGAAAGAATATGATGGTATTGATAAGCCTTTGAGAAAGAAACTACCTGCACTGTCAAGTGACTTACAACTTGAGGCACAATACAAAAATGAGAATTAAATAGCTCAGCAGAGTATAGTCAACACTATACAAGAGAGTTCCTTCAGGGCAATACATACAGCTGCTAGAAACACCAACCAAGAAATGGACAATCAGGATCTCCAAAGAGATGAGTCACCCCAAGGAGCTCCAGAGGACTAGTCTAGATTCTCAGCCTTGAACAGATGCCGTTTGGCCACAGGCAAGGAACATGTTGCATTCTTTCACAAAGTAAATTTCAAATGTATACCTTGCTAAAGTAGGATTTAGGAAACAATGGCTAATAGAGAAACAAAAATATTAGAAAAGATCTCAGAACAGTTGCAGGATCACTGGATACATAAATGTCACATTCATTGCCTTGAGAACTATAAAGGGGAAAAAGTTTCAGTCATGGAATTCTGGAGAAATCTATATAATCTGTGGGATTGATACCAAATAGAAACTTTCTTATGTTTTATTTTTTAGTTGACTGAATTTTGGCTGGTGATTCAGGATGTTTCTGACCTCACACATTTCACCAATTCCATTATTAGAGGAATTAGTGTTACCTGAATTCACTAATTGACACAGTATAAAGGGAATATGAATATTTGGACTGTGGTTCTAGTCAGGGTGTACCTTCCTCTCTGCTTCAATGAAGGCAATAGTCCCTTAAAGCTTATTAATCATGTTTTCATGACCTACTACATGCAAGGTGCTAGCACAAAATAACTATTCATTATCAGCAATGGTGGCTGCCTAGAATATTGTTTGCAGTATGAACTTAGAGGTTATCTAAACTAAGGGTTCTTAACTTTGTTTTCGTCTGTTAAAACTTATGGAACCCTTCTCAGAAAAAAATCTTTTTAGAGGTATAAAATAAAATACCCAAGCTTGCGAAGGAAATCAATTACACTGAACTACAGTTATTTGAAATGTTTTTTTTTTTTTTTTAAGTTCACAGACTCCAGGTTAAGAAAACCTGATCTAGACCAACTTTTTCATTTTACAGATGAGGAAATGAAGAGAGGTTAGAAGATTCTCCCTCAGTTGCTCTTTCCTCTATACCATGTCATCGCTCAATTCTTGAGCTCCTGAAAGTATTAAAGGTTACAGAGAACATAATAGTAGCATGGTGGCTCTTCCTGAATTCAAGGAGTTTGCTAACTAAAGAATCTTTTTTTTTTTTTTAAATTATGATACTCTTTCTTTTTCCCTGGCCAGTGGGTTAGGGTAAAGGATGCCATAAATTTACGCAGAGCAATCTTATATAGAGGTAATAAGTGTGATAGGAAGACTTCCAGACACCCTGCCGATCAATAATCTTGAATATTTTTTTAGAGAGTGTGACACATGGATGGTCCAGCTCTGGACTAGTAATATGAGGCCTGTTCATTTCCATTAAAAAATTATAGATGGAAGACTTTAATTCCTCCATGGTTCCAGAGGTACTTGTACCCTCTGAGATCAATAAATAATGCATAGGTACCAGTTCACAAAATAAACATTTCTAGATGGAAACACATAATTGAGTCTGACAAATTATTTGAAACCTTTATCTTTTGATCAATTGGGACACATCAGGTGTTTACAATTAACATTCTTCTTTACTATGTGCCTTGGTCTTTTTCACCTTTTATGCTCAGGTTTTTAATCATTAAAAAAGATGTTAGAAAAAAATATTCAAAATCATCTTTGCAATACAGAACTTCTTTGTTTATGGTACTACACATATAGATTTCTGCATTTCATATGGTAGATGTGGAAGTTAAAGTGGAAACTGAGGACACTAAAACCAACTATTTTATTTGCTTATAGGGAATATGACTATCAGGAAAGAAGTTAAATGGCTGACTGTAATCATTGTTGAATAATATGTGAACTCATAAACCAAGATCAATATTGCTTAAAGGGCTTTTTGGAAAAGAAGTAGACCTTAAAACATATTTTAATATGCACTTATCAAACATTGTTTGCAAATAACAATGAAATTCTACATTTAAATCAAATTGTGCATCCAAAGATGACAGTGTTTGGTCTTGGCCTAGCATTAGTAGCCAGTAAGAAAAGAGGCAGGGGGGAGACAAGAAGTTCTTATCTCAGTAAAGCCTTACTTACTTAAGGGGGTGATCAATTGGTTTCTTTTATTAAAGCCTTTCTGTATGTTTTTGGCCTTTCCCAAATTCAAGGAAAGCACCAAGTTTCTCATTTGGAGTCAATTTAAAACTCAACAAATATATGAGAGGAGGTGAGGAGCTATCAAAGGTGAAAAGGATAATAGGGATCTTGACAGATGCCATTTTCTCTAAAACCAAAAATGAGATAAAAGAGACTTCTGGCACTTTGGAATAGAGGAATGAACATAAATCTTAAGTCCCAATAATACCTATGGGGAGGAAGGAATTTAAGAATTCAGTCTCTGCCTGGGTACAGTGCTATACCCTGGGAATACAAATTTAAGCCATAGTCCCTGCTTCCAAGGAGCATACATTCTAATGCAGGATGAAAACACACAAGAAGTTGCAAGTAGGGTGTTGGGGGATAATCCAGAAAGTAAGGAACAGGCCAACAGAGGGCACTTCCACAAAATGGATGTTCCGGGGAAAACTTATTCAATTCCTAGGAATCAAGGAGGGAAAGGGAGAGGAATAAGCATTTATCTAGTACCTACTACATGCCAGGCACTATGGTAAGCACTTTACAAATATTATTTCACATAGGCTATCAATTACTAATACAATATAAGTTTGTAAAGCAGTCTTTGGATATAGATGTTCCAGAACTGTCTATTATAACTATGTAAGAAAACAGGGAATTCATTATTCAAGAAAGATTTAATTAAGAAAATTTATATTGAGAATGGAAAACAGAATATAAACCAAACACCTCTGCCAAAGTCAAACATAAAGGATATATAACTCCTTAGCTTTTTGGCTTTCCTGGTTTCCTTCAGGTCTTAGCTGAAATATTACCTTCTGCAAAAAGCCTTTCCTCCTCCTTTAATGCTAGTGCTTTCTATTTGAGATTATATTCCATTAATATACATACATAGATATACACACACATACATTGTTTGCACATAGTTGTTTGCGTGTTGTCTCCTCCATTAAAATTTGAACTCCCTGAGGGCAGGAACTCTCCTCCCCTCTTTTCTTTGTATCCCTAGCACTTAGGGCAGAACCTGGCATATAGTAAGCATGTAAATGCTTGTTGACATTTAAATATAGAGTAATTGAGAGAACCAATGCTGAAATAACTAGTGCTATAATAACAGAAAGCAGTTTCTCCTAGTGAATAGAAACCCTGATGGAAAGGTAGTAACTCCCCAAAACAGGCAAAATGAACTCCCTCCATGAACTTCCCCCCAAAATTAAAATTAATTTCTAAATGAACTAAATGAACATCATAGGCCTCATTAACACAGGTGTTTTAAACTTGGATTTTATGGTGTCTATGAATATGGATAGGAAAAAAATTATTAACTTATAATTCAATTTAGCATTTCTTTCAATGATGAATTAAAACACACACACACACACACACACACCCATTATTCTGAGGAATCCATAGGCTTCAATAGACTGCAAAAGTGATCCATGACACAACGAAGGTTTAGTAACTCCTGACTTTGGAATGTAATAAGAGTTTTGCTTTTTGAGAAATGGGATGCTGGGCCTGGAATCAGGAAAACCAGCTCAAATCTTGTTTATTAGCTATATTACCATGAACAATTAATTTTTGAGTCTCAGTTTCCTGATCTGCAAATTAGGGATAGTAATTGCTGTAGCATATACTTCACCAAACTGTTCTGAGGCTGAAAGCAGATGCTGTATATAAAGTGCTTTGCAAATTTAAAAACTCTACATAAATGTTATCATTCTAATTGTGTTACTGATGTTATTATTACTCTAAATTTAGATAGCCCATTGCTTCTCCCAATACTTAGGTAGTACTTAAAGTTATGCATAAGGCATAGCCAAAAGAAGAAGCTAAGAAAGAATTTAAAAGCAGTCATAACATTTGACAAAACTTAAATGAATAAAACAAACAAAAAACCTGATAAAGAACATGCAATTCTTTTAAATGGAAAAGTACCTTACTCGTTAAAGTAGAATGTAAACTCCTTGAAGGAAGGGGATGATTTTTTTGTCTCTGCATCCTTAGTAGTTCTCCCAGTCTTGCATGTAATACTCCCAACGGATGTGTGATCTCCTAAGTCTGAGAACTCCTTTGAAAAGTTCAGTTAGGACTCTATTTATGCCTTCTGAGCCTCTGAAACTCTTGTTCATGCTCTCCTATAAATGTTCTACCAGAGGTTCACCTAACATGGTAGAAGTCTTTCACATAGGAACAGATTGAGGATAAATGAGAATTCTAGCTTTAAATGTAAAATGATTTTCGCATATGACTGGGTACCAGAGACAGACTATTTGACTCTAAAATAGTAATACTACATTTGACTGATGTGATTCAAATTAAATTAACAAGAAAACAACACTATGATGGCTATATTACCTTGAATGTTAAAATGATTACACAAGAATTAGAGCATAGCAAGCCCTACAGAAACAACACAATTACAATATCAAATGCTAAAAATCAAGAGTGTTATTTTAAAAAATCCTTAGTAGGGATTAGATTTAGAGGTCTTTAATTTCTCCAGGGACAGTCTGTTTTGCAAAACAGAATGGCTGTATAATTCAAGGCTTTTTTTTTTTTTTAAAGGAACAATGATCATGGTCCTATCCTCTTAAGGTTTCTTTGAGGCTAGAAGGTGACAAATAGCAGATTAACATAGACTATCAGAGATGATCAAATGAGATAATACATATAAAGGACTATATGCATGTATGCTATTATTGTTATACGTTTAATATTGGTTGGATGCAAAGGAATAGGTAGCTGGATAGATTTTATATTTGTTGTACAAAGGGAACAAATTAATAGACTTAGAATGGAAGAAATTGCTTTGAGTATTATATTTGGGAACTAGACTGCCAATTAAAATGTTCTTTGTTTCTTTGTTATATACACATATACTTATATATACATAACATGTATATACAAGTATGTATAACATGTATATAATATGTACATAAATAAAATCGGAACAGAAAGACAAATATACATTTTACATTAAGAGAAGTAGACTGAGATCTGGACTTCAGTCCTTGACTCTGCTTCTCAATATCTGTGGGACCTGAAGTAACTTCACGCCTCCCCGGACTACAGTTTCCTAATCTTTGAAATACATGGACTACACTAGCCGAGTACTAAGATAGCTTCCAAAAAGAAACTTGAATGAAATATACTTATCCTTATATTTATGCAAGATGCTTCTGATGTTGATGTTGTACATATGGGTGGCTGATTAGGCTGAGACTAACAGCAATCTTTGACAAAAGTATGAACACTATAGACAGTTAAACTGTGAAGTCAAAAATATGTATCAAATCCCATTTTTATTCATCTAAAAATGTAGTTTAATACATTTATTTAAATATTTACATAATACATTATTTTAAAGTAAAATTTCCAAATGAAAAATATCAACAGTTTAATAAACATTATATTAAAGGCCTTTGAAGGCATCAGGTACCATCTTCAATAGAAAACAATTTGAGGAAGAAAGAGCTTATAAGGTCATCAGTGTTTCAGTGTGCCTGTCATGAGGTCTTCTTCACCTTTTATGCTCTAAAAAGATAAATTTAGTAGTAATCATTTACCCCAATAGGAAATGCAACTCTAGAATAAATGGCACATTTTAAGAAAAAATACCAGAAAAAGTTTCTGCCAATTCCTCCTGACAGTCCAGATACCAGTTAAGTAAACACCAAAATAAATGCTCTCTAGTCGATCTATCACTGTTCATTAAGATTTCCAAAATACAGGGCGGCTAGGTGGCACAGTGAGTAGAGCGTCCGCCCTGGAGTCAGAAGAACCTGAGTTTGGTTTGGCCTCAGACGCTTAATGCACACACAAACAAACAAACAAAAAAAAAGATTTCCAAAATACTATCGTGAGATTGGGATACAGAGACAATGGCATAGTGAATAGATCTATTTCTTCAACCTATTTGAGATTCACCAGGCAGGGACATGAGAGCAGCCAAGCTGCCAGAATTTGCTCTACTACAGGTGGTGTTACTGAAGATGGGGAGAAATGAAATGACAGAAAGGAAAGGCCTCTAGGGGATGACAAAGAAAAAGATCACAAGGACATTGACTGCTAATTAGCAACATATTATAAATATGGGTAAATGCACTAGACTTTCAACTCTGTAGCCCCTGAGTTCATATCCTAGATGGAAGTGTAAATGTGTTTGTTGGTCCCATGCTGGTCTCTGCTCAAAAGATTGCCAATAACTGGAAAGAGAGGATGAAGGTATACTCAGAGCTAAAGCTGAAACCTCCATTGCAGCCTGTTCACAACACTGTGTCTGGCTCTGACCAGTGTTTCTGTTTCTTCCTCCCAAGAATCTTGTTTATACTCAATTCTAAAAATCTTAAAACAATCTGATCTTTCAGCAAAAGGCTTCTCCCCTCCCCCCAAACAATCTAGCCACTGTTTATAAGAAACCAGGAGTCCTGCTTTGGGTTTTTTCCCCCCAAGCACTGAAGACTTTGTCCAAAACAAGAGGAATCCTCTAGGACAGGATTAGAAAACACATCTGCAGGGCTGGGTACTGAATCTCATTGTCCTTTGGGAAGGAAGGCTGAGGCTGAGTTTCTAGGCCCATTCTCTTGTTCTTCAGCCTGGTAGGGAGACATTCCGCCATTTAATAGCCAACCCTGTAGCTATTTAAGACACTGATGGGATCCAAAGAGAGTTCCTCTCAGACAGCAGGATGGTGATGATCACTGAGATAGTGAGTGATCCAAAGGAGAAGAAAGACAGGGGTGGTTCTGGCCAAAAGAATTCATATAATATTGCTTAGGAGAGGCATATACACACATATACACAAACCAACTTGTTTTTCCCCCAAGCTATACTAATAAAACGAGGCCATGGAGTTTTCAGCCTTTCCTTAAAAGCTCCTAAACCTGCCCCTCTCCTGTTAGATTTACAATGTTAAAGGGCAAAAATCCCAGAAACCTATTTCTGTTTATTTAAGGAGGATAAAATGTTACCCCAAAACAGAGGGACCTTTTACGGACATTGGAAAACAAATGGTTTAAGAGCATTAAGATCTACATATCTCTCATGCCAGGACATTTAAAGTCATCAATCATACATAATCCAGAACATACGAGGTGCAAAAGTGCTATAAAGGCCCCATTAAAACCCAAGCCCTTTCAGGTGTACCACCCAATCACGAAAATTAAACTCAGGGCTTCTGAAACAGCTCCAGTTTATATACACAATACCATTAGGGACAATTTATCATGTCTTTTTAAAGTGATATATAGTACATTGTGAAATTGCTTATTAGCTCCAGCAACAACAAACTCGGCTGGCCTATGAATTTGGGAATGACCACAACTGGTATTTTAGAAACCTTAAGTAGAGTCAAACTTTCTGTATGACTTCCTTTTTAGTCTGGTTTTTTTTTTATGTTTTAAAAAACAATATCAGAAAACTACTTCTTGTTCTGCAAAAAAAAAAGTGAGTCCTCTCTTATTAGGATACATTGTTTGAGAAAAGTTTTTAATGACAAATACTCAACAATGAGGATTATATGGTTTTCAAACTTACTATTTTTAAATTCATAGGATCATTGGTTTGGAGTGGGGAGGAACCTTAGGCACCACTGAGTCCAATCTCCTCATTTTATATCTGAGAAAACTGAGGCCCAGAAAGCTTAAATCAATTGCCTAGGGTGACACAGACAGTGAGTGTGTGAGGCAGATTTTGAATCCCATTCTTCTTGAGTCCCAGATCATCACCCTGGCCACTAAGCCATGCTACCTCTCATTGTTTCCTTGGGATTTAAAAGAAAAAAATTTTTTTCCTTTGGATTTTTAACTTATTTTTACTCTATGAATTTATTTAATGAGTCTGAAAATTTAGTAGATAATTTGTGCGCCCTCTGTGTAAGAACTAAGTTTGATTGTTTACAATGAACTTATCTCTTTTTTTAGAGTTTTTACTATAAATGAAAAAAAAATCATATCCATTATAAAAGAGCTCCTGGGCTATACTAAATTCACCCAACTTAATAAATAAATATGGATGAAAGACAAAAGTCCCAGAAACAGGAAATACCCTTACTCCTGAATATCACAACCCACTATGGGAGGTGAATGTCAGGCCCTAAAGAGGATGGTCAAAACATTCACAGTCTGCGGCTTTATTCTTCAGCAAGGGGCTGTTTGCTAAAAACCTGAGCATGGGAGCAGGCAGGGGAACAGCTGTCACTACCCTGGGACTGGAAGACCTGAATGCAAGTGAGAGCTGCAACCCTTGGTGCTGTCAGGAACCATGTGTGAGATCGATGGGAGTGATGTGTTCTGTGGAACAAGTAAGCTTATTACTTACTATGCATATTATTACTCCCATTTTACAAAACACAAACCAATGAAGCGACTTATCTGTGGTTCAGTAATTAGTAACCATGGCAGGATCCAGAACTAGGTCTTTTCTAACTCCAAGTCCAGTATTCTCTTTCCAGTAAAGCATGCTACCTTACCATAAGCAAGTAACTTAATCTTTCTGAGCCTCATTTCTTCTTCAATAAATGTAGATAACAATACCCATTGTACCTACCTCACAGCAATGCTGTGAGGAAAATGGTTTGGAAATATTAAAGTGCAATGTAGTTATAACTGTTATCGTTACAACTTAGAGGAATTTAGATTTAGAGCTGGAGGAGATATCTGCATCAGATCCTATAGACTCACTTTAATGAGGTAAATAAGGCCAAAAAGAAAGGAAATAACTTGCCCAAGGTCACACAGGTAACAAGTGGTAGAGGACAATCTGCACTGAGATGCTCTAACTCCAAATTCCATGCCTTACCAACATGCTTGTAGGTATGTTCTTTGTCAAACTATATGTTGAAAAAAAATCAGCCTTGACTTAACATGGGCTTTCAAATCATATGCTTTTTTGTGTGCCTAAGTTTTCAAGGCGTTAAAGACGCTGTTAACCAAATTAGGTAAGGAGATACTATACAAGGATAATATACAGTACTAGATCTAGAACTAATATCCAGGTTTCCTAACTCAATCTAACACATTAACAATATTATACTTGTCAGGCTGAGCTATACACAGTAGTCAATTAGGGATTCAGGGCTGAATTAAAACTGGGGAAAGTCAGTGTAAAGATCAAGATCAAACCTAAAGTGTCAAATCAGAAAAGAAATCCAGAACCTTAATGAGGGAATATGATGGTTAAAGGTAGAGAAGAAAATGAAAGTTGAACAAGACCATCAATAAGGCAGGGAATATCCTAGGTGGTACAGTGGATAGAACACTGGGCCTGGAGTCAGGAAGACTCTTTCATGAGTTCAAATCTAGTCTCAGACACTAACTGTGTGACCCTGAGCAAGTCACTTAACCCTGTTTGCCTCAGTTTTCCCACCTGTAAAATGAGCTGGAGAAGGAAATGGCAAACCACCATCTTTGCCAAGAAAATCCCAAATGGGGTTATGAATAGCCAGACACAACTGAAACAACTGAACAGCAACCCAGAAGGTAGTAGTCAAAGGTAGACTGAAAGGTTGATTTCAAGCTAATTATCAGGACAATTGAGGCAGCCATGACAGGTCAAAAGCAAAAAGAACTTGAAGGAAGTACATGGTACAGTGCAAAGAGCACTGAAGCTGGAACGTTCGACGTGGGAGACTCTGGGTCTGTGGGTGGACTGGCTCCACTGCTTGCCATCTTTGTGACACTAGTCAAGTTGCTTCCTTTCTCTGGACCTTTGTTTCCTCATCTAAAAAGTGAGAGGGCTGGACAAGATGATCTCTACAGTATCTTCCAACTCTAGGTACGTGATTGTATGTCCTTCTGTAATGCTCTAGCTGGATGCACAACTAATGACTGATTTCTGAGGGTACAGATAGCACAGAATCTGAAGGCTCAAAGACTGCTACAGTAACTTTCTAGAAAAGGACAGCATCTCTTCCCAAGTCTGGGCAGACCCTAACTGTATCAGATTTAATTATACTATAGCTAATCTTTCTGTTCTTTGTTTTAATTGTACTGGTGATTTGGGGAACAGCAAATATGATTTTTAAAAAGGCTGCTCAACAAATAAATATGCTAAAACACACACAACAATTAATATAGACATAAGAGAAAGAAACCTTAGTCCTATGATCAGACAAGAGAAAGAGATACACAAAGACATAAACACTCATTAGCAAGATGATCTAAAAGGATAAGGAATCAAGTCATAATAGGGTAATACAGATTTTATCCATAATTCCATAAATGGGTAAAATGAATGATAAACACTATTAGCAATAAAGGCAAACCACTTTCCAGGAAATTGCCAGGGTATATATTCTAAGGGTTTGTTTTTTTTAGTTCTAGTAAGACTTCTAAATTACAGAAGTTCATTTTCAAAATGAAAATTGTAACTTATAGGGTTAATTCTTTTCTTAAGTACCTGCAGTCCAACGTGAGAAGATCCATAGTCCATCTGCAACATATCCCTATCAACAGCTTTCACCAGTGGAGTCTCCACTTCCAGCCTCCCTCCCCCAAACTAATCACTTTCATTATCAAGCAAAAAGGTACATTCCATCCAAAGCCATATTAATAAGAAAAGCAATTAATTAAACTCTCATCTGTTGATATTCCTCTCCCAGCTGCAGTTAGTCATAAGAAACACAATGATCACATGCATCTGGTCCAGAAGTTAAATAGAAAAACTCCATTAAAAATTAGGTATGTTCTCATCATAAAGGAAATGGTTTCTATACTTTGCAATAAGCCCCAAGATTTGTGTTTTAGTATGGCATGGATAGTGGTTAGTAACGGGTGAAGTTAGCAGTATAGAACTTGGAGACATGCTTTGCACATTTCAAGGTTAGTACATCCTCAAATGCCCAAGTGAGAGTAGCTTATATCTGCAATGATGCCTGCTAATGCCATACATTAGCACATCTGTTTTGTTTCCAGGTTTTGCTCCGCTAAGTTCATTTTCCATTGGTTCATCCAATGGTACAATTTTGTTAAATGAAATGTAGACTTTAACATTCCATGTGCACGCTTCCACTCCCAAGATGTAATTATCCTCATAGCACAAAGTAACATCTCAAACAACACAACAATTTTCTTAGACTTCCCCAAGCATTTTTCAGCTCTTGATAGATAATTAATACTGTGCTGCATTTGTTTATGCCAACAAGTATATTCTACCCTCCTTTCCATTTCATATATTCCTCTTAAAGATGCCATAGCACCACAAATCCATTAAATCACATCCATACATGGCTTGAGCTGTAAATTCACAAATCTCATGAATAGCTTTTTTGGATATGACATCAGCAGAAGCCATACCACAATACTACTATTGATAGAGCACCTGCCTGGTGCTGAGCTCTCCTAGTCACTGCTAGTTTCAAGCAAAGCTCTTCAAGTAGGCAGAATGTGACGTGACACGTCGTACACCATGTGGAATGCATTTTCACTACAGACTCCCATAATTGAGGGCAGATGCGACATGCCCTTAAATTTGCCTTTAGTGAATATCTGTATTGTTTAATGGGGCATTTAATGATGTATTGCCACATGAGAACTGACCTATACAAATGCATGCATGAATATACATACATACATACTCAAAATACATATATGCATCGATATATAAATGCTAGAATTCTCCAAATGCATGTAATATAGGTACATATATATAAACACCGTATTCACATATACACCCATTATGTATTATACAGATACAGATATAGAATATCTATATTTTAGCACATTTATTGAAGTCTCTCATGTTATGTCTTTGGGTTAGTTGGAAAGATTTGGGTTAGATGAGGCCTACACAATCTGAAGGATTTTGGGCAGAATGTGAAAAATGTAGATGTTTTCCTCTACATTTTTCATGGGCCACCAGAAATACTTTGGTATGCAGCAAGTGACCTGAGGGCCATAAGCAACCTGTTGGCCAAAGGTTGTGCAGGCCTGGGCTAGATGATAGTATATTCACATGGATTTTGACCTAGTTGAATTAGCTAACTCAAATGATCCAGTAGTCATTAAAGGGTTGATGGCATCTTAGAGTGAGGTTTCTAGGGAAGGGGTCTATCTGTGTTTGACCCTCTTGCTCAACATTTTTATCAACATCTTGTATAGAATACTTGCCAAATTTGCAAATGATAGAAAAATAATAGGGATAACTAAGACTTTGGATAGGAGAGTATAGATCCCTTGAAGACCTAAAACCAGCCTTAAACAATGTACTAAATGAATGATATTTAATAGAGATAAATGTGAAGTCCTCCATTGGTTTAAAGCACCAACATCACAAATACATAACAGTACCTATGAAAAATATCTTTAGGTTTTGGTGAACTGAAAGCTCAATGTGAGTCAACAGTGGGACATGGCAGCCAAAAAAGCTAGTACTAGTAGTCAGCCGTAAGAGAGACACACTGATCATAACAAGAAACGTTATAGTTCATTATTCTGTCCTAATCAGAACCCATTTGGAAAACTATGTTGAGTTCTAGGTATCCCATTTTAAGAAAGGAAGAGAAAAACAAGAATGTACATTACACATACACAAAGGTGAGAAGATTTGCAAACCAGCCATAGGAAGAAGGATTGAAGTGACTAGAGATGTTCAACTTATAGAAGATAAGACTCAGTGGGATAGCATGATACTGATTTTTAATTATCTGAAGAGCTGTCATGTAGAAGACCAATAAGACTAGCTCTGTTTGGTCCCAAAGATAGAGCAGGGAACAGGGGGTGGAAGATGCAAAGAGGAAAATTCAGCCTCAGTGTAAGGAAACATTTCCTAACAATTAGAGCTACCCCAAAGAGAAATGGACTGCCTTAAGGGATAACAGGTTACTCTCATACTGGAAGTCCTACAAGGAAGTCCTAAGGCTGAATAACCATTTGTTAGGAATATTGTATAAAAAGATTCTTTTAGTTAAGTCTTGGATTAGATGGTTTCTGAAATCTCTTCCAACTCTTAGAATCTCTAACTATGTATATGTGTGAGAATATATACAGATTTTATATATATATATATATATATATATATATATATATATAAATGCATATGCATATACATGCAGCAGGGAGGACTAATTTACATCCTCCATTTGTAAGTTGTGACAAAATCAGTGAAAGTGAGTTATTCCACTGGTAGTATATTCTATAGTATGACTATATGAAAATTTAGCTTGCAATTTTGTGTTTGTTGCCTTGAGCAGGCAGCAATAGCCAAGATCTCTCTCTTATTTGTTGTTCAGGCTTATATATGTTACCAATTTTTCAGGTGGAATGATGGAAGTATAGGGATGCCAAATAGAGATGCCAACTAAGGACACACAGCATATCAGTTACCTGGAACAGATGAGAATCATAGACAAAAAAGCCTAGTCTATATAATGTTTACATTCATGCACTACAATAACTATATTAGCTTATATTTTGTATAAGTTTAGAAAGGAAAAACATTATACAAAAATGTATATTATATATCTATATTTCTTTTGTGATAATAATTATTTCCTTATTGATCTGTTTTCAGAATGAATGCTTGAATTTCTTTTGTAAAGTCATCTTATGTTTCTCAAACTTCTCTTTCAATAACTGGCCACTGTAAATCCTTTAATCTTTGCTTTCTGTAGATATCAACAAATTCAATAACTATGCCATTGTCTTCTATTTTTCACTTCTATTCAAAGACTCCTGACACAAAGGGATTTTATTTTTAAATTGCTTCGAATTCCTTAGAAAGGAGGCTATGTGCCTAGAGTTCATGATTTGCTAAACTTCATTCCTCAATTTCCATGCAGTTTGGTGTGATCTACTAACATGCAATTGGACAGTTCAAATGATAAGGGTTTCAAATAAATTAGGTCAGACTGAAAAGAAGTCAAGCTGCACATGAGAGAGGTAGTATAAAACTGAAAACAATTTTCCCTACCATATTTGGGCTCAGTTCCCTCAGATTCAGGAGACCTATGAATAAGGCTTTGATGGGTCTATGATTTTTTTTTTTTGGCTGTTTGTGTGTTTGTTTTTTGGAGGGGGGAAGGTAGGGCAATTGGGGTTAAAAGGTAGGGCAATTGGGGTTAAGTGACTTGCCCAAGGTCACATGGCAAGTTTTTGTGTTAAGTGTCTGAGGCTGGATTTGAACTCACTTTGCCACCCAGCTGCCCCCCTGGGTCTAGGATTTTAATGGTTGTGGGTACTCCCTTCACATGCACATATATCACAATCCTTCCATTTCTTTTAATCCTATTCAATTTTTGTTCGTTTCTCCCTAGATTCTCTACAGTGAGTAATTCAACATGCTAAAGAACTTCTTATTCTTTTAGTATCCCAGAAGTTAATGCATTACTTGGGTTGTCCATCTGTTCTCTTTCATTCTTGCTACATGACTTTCCAATTCTTTGACCAGTCAAATATATGTTCTATTATGCCCTCCATAGTGATTCTAGCACATTGCTCATTGTTGGGAACATGTTAGAACTTATCAGTTCCCACCATGGGCCTTTGAGTTATTTGAAATTTTTAAGTCTTCTGTGACTGTGGTATTCCATGATTTCCAACTATTGGTTGCTAGGAGAATATTGGTTTATTCAGTAATCACCAGTCTAGAATCACTGAAAAAACTATACAATTTCTCAAATGTAACTCAACTTACCCTCTTGCTCCTACTCAAAATCACAATTAGTTGTAAATTTTCAAGAAAAAAGAAAACTGATTCTCAAAGGACCTAGAGTTCTGGCTACATTCTTTTGGCAAATATATCTATATTTCTTTTAAGATAGTAATTATTTCCTTATTAATCTGTTTTCAAAATGAATGTTTGAATTTCTTTTGTAAAGTCATCTTATGTTCCTCAAACTTCTCTTTCAATAACTGGCCAAAAGAATCTTTGGTTTAGTCATGTAGTTGCTGTTTTGTCCTTCATTTTTGAAGACCATGACATCAGAGAGGTGATGCCTTGACACACAAGTGAATTAATTGTATTTAAGTGATGGAGGGCTGTGCAAGGTCACCAGCCTCACTTTCTCCTCCCCAGCCATCTGGGTCCAGTGGCAGGATGTGGATCAGGACAACTAGAAATGGCCCAGGATGCAGTGGGAGACCTTGGACCTTTCAAGCTAAGGTCTTTAACACAGGTCTCAGTTTGACTTAGGCAGCCCCCATTCAGTGATTAAGGCTTAATAAAAAATAAAGTAAAGAATGACCTCTTTAAAAAAAATAGATCTGGGAGAGGAAAACTCTCAGGGTTTCTAGCCAAAACAGAAATAATTGTTATTTATATTCATTCTGAGCCAATCAGGGTCCAAACAGTGACCAAATAGGGCTTGGTCTGGGACCAGAGTGATTTGGGGTTAAGGCTGGTCTTTAAGAGAAAAAAAACAACTCCCCTCCCCCCTCCAAAAAAAAGTTCCAGAGATTAAAATGTATATTTCCTTTGGGCAGAACACTAGCAGGTGAGGGTCTGATACCCTATGAGGAAGGGAGGAGAGGAGAGGGGGTTATTAAGCCTTAATTATAGAATGGGTGCTGCCTCAGTCAAACTGAGACCAGTTAAAGACCTTAGCTTGAAAAGGTCAAGGTTTCCCTCTGCATCCTGGGCCATTTCTAGTTGTCTTGATCCACATCCTGCCACTGGACCCAGATGGCTGGGGAGGAGAAAGTGAAGCTGGTGACTCTGCGCAGCCCTCTCACTTAAATCTAATTCATTTGCATGTCAAGGCAGCACCTCCCTGATGTCACAGTCCTCTTTGAGAACAAAGGACAAACAACAGGACAAAGTAATATCAACACTAGATCACTGTACTTTCTGAGATACTTGTGTCAATAGTATCTAAACTTTGCCATAAACACTAGAGCAGAGAATAAGTAGATAGGTTTGCTGACGTGGGGCTCACTTGCATATGACAGCTGTCAATAGGCCACAGGATACTGGATATGTACCTGATACACTAGTACTTTGTAGTGGCAACCACACTGGCATATCAAGGATGGCTGTTAGCACAGGTTCTTAGATCTGCTTTATTAGGTAAGAGAGCTGTTTAAGGGGTCAACAATCTTTTAATTACATTCACTAGTTTGGGGGAAAAGTCAGCACCCTGAACTTCCTAGAAAATATAAACAGAAAATACAGAGAAAATACAAGCAAAGAAATAAAGACAAACAGACAGAGCTCTGACTGCCTAAATCAACTATACCCCTTACATACATCCCTGGATGAAGAGAGCCTTTACATCTGAGCAGTTGGGGAGTTCTGAACAAACAGCCACTCAGAATCTGAACCAGAGAATTACACGATCCTTCTCCTAAGTGAGCCCACAAAGAAAAATATCAAATCAGAGTATATATACTTCTCCTAGCCAGAAGGCATCACAACCCTCAACTCTGCGCCTAATTAGAAATTAGCAAAAAGTGTGAAAGAAAGCCTTCCTATATGCAAGCGTCTCCTAAGTGATTTTCCTTTAATGGGCCCCATGTGAGGCCTATTAATGGGGTTGAGGGGGAGAACTTGAATCTCATTAACATTACACACTTCTGCAGCCCTTGAATCTCATTAACATTACACACTTCTGCAGCCCAAGTTCTGTATTATTGCTACAATTTGTTCATAAGCAGTGAACCCATTGTACAGAACACTGTGGCTGGAATCAGGAGGATCTGAGTTAAAATCCAGCCTCAAACACTGTTAGCTGAGTGTCCCTGAGCAAGTTACTTAACCTCTGTTTGCCTTAGTATCTTCAGCAGTAAAATGGGGATAATAACCTTCCAAGGTTGTTTTGATGATTAAGTCAGATAATAATTGTAAAGCAGTTAGCATAGTACCTGGCATTTAGTCAGTCTTTCTTACTTTCCTTCCTTCCTTCCTTCCTTCCTTCCTTCCTTCCTTCCTTCCTTCCTTCCTTCCTTCCTTCCTTCTTTCCTTCCTTCCTCCCTCCCTTCCCAACACAGTATTCGAAATTTTTGTTTTATTTCAAACCTATAAATCCATAATTATTTATTTTTCTCAATCATTGTTTTCTGACATACATTTACTCCAGGATAATGTAGTGTTCTCATTTAAAGGACCACAAAAGAAGGTCCACTTTTTCAAATGGCTATTTTTCCAATGACAAAAGTGACAAACTTACTATGGAACAATCGATCCAAAATGGACTGTAATGCTCCTAATCTTGTCAAAGTAAGAAGGTTCATGTGTTTTGGAGAGTACTAACTGTCCCTCCTCTTGATAATATCATTCAAGAGTCATACCATGGGAAAGTTTCTAAATATTAATTGATCTATCTGCTGCCATCTGCTCACCAAATGGAAATCTTTCCATCTATAGTATCTCACAAAAATTCCTCCCTTGCTAAACTATTGGAAGAGTTGATTCCTGAAAATCATAATTTTCTATTCAAGATGTTCGATAACTTCACACCTAATGCAAATGTATGTCCTCCAGAAAGCCAATATCTCTGAAATGCCACACTGTCTTATTGGCAATCAACCCATCATCATTTTTAACTCTAGATAATTATGGATTTTAAAAAGTTTTTCAGCTAACAATTTCAGTGATGATCCATTTGCCATATACTATGGAAATCTGAATCCCATTATCTTTATACTCCATCTGTTCTCTCAGATTGATCCACCAATATGATTCTATTTAAAGCTACTACCTCCTGTTGGAGTTGTGCTTATGAAAAAAAAAAGAAGGGGGGGAAGCACTCACATACTTTTTGTCCTATTTCTCTTGTATGGTGGTTGACCTTGCCTTACTATCTATGAGGCACTCTCTCTGTCTGCCACAGTTTGCACAGGATTTATTTTGTTTTGATTTATTTCAAACATCAGCTTGTTACCAACATCTGACAACAGCCTCTTGGATTCTCCTGACTTTATAAATTGACCAGCCCCATAAAATCTCCATAAATTCATCAAAATGTTTAACTGTGACATTGTCTAACTATCCATTAAAGTACACAGTAGCTCTTTATGACATAAATAATTTTGAGAATTATGTATATACACACACATATATATGCAGATAAATTTATCCTAGAAGATATATGCACATGTTTATAAATATATATATACATATATGTAGACACACATACCTTACATATATACACATGTACACCTACATACATATATGTGTATATATTATTTCCTTTAAATAGAGGGTATCATCTTAAAGATAATTTTCCATTAAAAATCCAGAAACATTTTTGGTCAGTCAGTCACCCGACAGGGTTAGGTGATAGGTAGTCTTCTTTTGCAAATGTTACAGTAAATGAAAAAATAGCGACCCAAATATAACTGCTCATCACATATTTGTTTTTATTTTTAAGTAAACTTTAACTTTACACTTAAAAAGAAAACTACCACCACCTTAACTGACAGTTCATTAGTAAACAATAGATGGAGTGGAGGAAGGAATTGGAGGACTTCAGCATTGGCTGCCTAATGCTATTGTACTATGTGAGAAGGCCTGGAGAAAAACTGCTTCATAATACTCAAAGACTGAGCTTGGCACTGGTACAAATGCCAGTGAGGGCTAACTGTAATTCCCCTCTTTAACAACAACTCCAGAGTTAACCACACAGATTTCCATGAGTAAAATCGACTCATCAGAACACATATGAGTTCTTTCCTCTGAAATTGTTTCTCTTTGTAAAAAGCTAAAAAACCATGAACACACTTTCACCAAATCAAACACGAGTTACTGAAGAGAGGCTGAATGAAAAATGGGGAGGGGGGAATGAAGGGGTAAAAAAAAAAAAAGCTTACCAGGAGGCTGTTGCTTTTCCCAAGCACAGCAAGCTGAGCTTAATTGAGGCTGACGCATGACAGACTCGCCTGTACAGTATTGCCCAAGCTCTGACTGAAGCTGCTGACAGAGGGTAAATGGTGCATGGCAGTGGGTCTTGCCCTGGCCTGGCATGGCAACGTAAGTGCACACAGCCTGTCAGGAGTTATCATGAGGGCTAATGAAGGGCAGCCCTTGTTTTTAAAATTCTTCTCACTTAGTTTTGGATCAAGACTCTACACCATGAAGCCTTCTCAACCTTTTAGTGCTTGGTTAAGGATATGTGACACCTATTTAAAAATTAATGTGTTTTAATCAATTTAAAGTTAGACAGTGAAGAGCCTGTGAGAGAGGAGAGACAAAAAAAGAAAAAGGCAAAAAGTGAAGGAAAGCAAAGACAGGAAGAGAGCTCTGTATTGAGGGGAAAGGTTTAGGAGATTGAGAGAAAAATACTGTATAAGAACTCCAGAAGCAGAGAAGTATTTCCAGATATCTTGGCAACAACTTAATTCAACAACTGAATTGTGGAATATCTTTATAGGAAGACTATTATAAGGAATAATCACACAAATATAGTAAGTTAGATAAGGATATGTCCTTAAGAATAATACCCAAAACCAAGCATTGAAGGTTTACTTGATGTTCCAACTAGAGTGTATAAAACACAAAAGGAGAAGATATTTGACCAAAAGAGCCTGTAAAAATATTAACTCACATTTATAAACTTAGTCTTTTTATAATGTTACTATGGAGAACATATTACTACTTACTAGGAAAAATTTTCATTATTTTGGAATACCTATCCAAATATAACAGTACATTATTAATAATTCAGTTAGACATGTTATCATTGAAACAAAAAATTGGCTGAATGGAGACATTAAAACAGAAAACATAATATTAGGTTTGGATTATCCTCATTGTCAATGTAGCAAAGTCCATAACCTACAAATTTTATCTAATTTATATATTTTATGTGCAAAATTCCCAAAAGTTCTTCTAATATGAAATCTATATAAAATATGAACTATGTGGATGAAGAGGGACAGTGCATTTGTGATGGGTGTTTCCTTGATTTGAATTAAGGGTACTTATCTATGAGAAACAAGTCTGTCCTGTTTGTGGCCTTGGGCCTCTGGATCTCAGTTTCCTCTTTTATAAAATAAAAGGTTGGACAAGATGACCTCTAATGTCAGTCTCTTCTAGATTTAAAGTTATGACCTTATGATACATTGTGAATATCTACTTAATATTCATGCAATATTCCCCAATGGCTCTTTGAAAAGGGTGCCATTTTAACATAAATAAGGAAAACAAATTATTCTGTGCTTTCAATTCCAAAAGTAAAATTTAAAAATTTATCTTTTAGTCTGGGATTTGACAACCTAAAAAAAAAGCTAATGCAATTTCTTATAATCCTAAATTAGAGAAAGTTAAACATAACAGTAGAACAAATCTTGATTCAGAATGTTCCTCAGGTTGGGAGGTCTCCAATTTCAGCCTTTAGAATTCCTGACCCTTATTTGCAGGGGTGGGGAACCTGCAGCCTAGAGGCCACATGTGGCTCTCTAGGTCCTTGGGTGAGGCCTTTTGATTGAGTCCAAGTCTTACAGAACAAATCCTTTTATTAAGGGGATTTGTTCTGCCTCAAGGCCACAGGTTCCCCACACCTGTTAGAGTTTGGCAGGAGGTGGCAAAACTTGTGTGTTTTAAAACAAAGTTTGGGTTTGAAATCTTTCTTGGTAGATTTTCTTATCTCCCATATCCCCTCCTAAAGCATAAGTTCTTTGAAGTTAGAAACTACAACTTACTCTTTGTATTCGTCATAGCAATTAGCACAGAGCCTTGTATAATAGCACCTTGTGCAGTGAAGGTTCTCAATAAATATTTTGTGAAAAATCAGATAAACAGATTTGAGAATACTATAGTTTTGCATGTAGGGAAAGAGTTTCCTTAAGGAATACGAATGTGTGAAAGAAAGAAAAAAAGAGAAAGAAAGAGAAAAAGGAAAGAAAGGAAGAAAGAAACAGAAAGAAAGAAAGAGAAAAAGAAAAAGGAAAGAAAGAAAGAGAGAAAGAGAGGAAGGAAGGAAGGAAGGAAGGAAGGAAGGAAGGAAGGAAGGAAGGAAGGAAGGAAGGAAGGAAAAACAACTTTGTCAAAGAGAATTTCATTGGTTTTAAAAAATAATAATCATATTCTGCCCAAGCAATTCTGACCTGATATACAAAATATGTTAAGGAGCTGATTTTAAGAATGATATATTCCTAATAATGACATCATCTTCAGTGTCTTTAACACAATAAGCTGCAGGCAAAATCTCTTACTCAATCTTATAACATCCATGTGAGAAAGGTCATACACAAGGAAGTTTAGTACAAGTGACCAGAACAAGTTAGTAAATTACTGTCAATCTTTTAAATCATTTGCATACTGCAAGCATGAGCAGCCAATCAGAACGTTTAATCTCTTAATAGCTTATTTGCCCAATGGTATGATCATGACAACAATTAGGGGGGATGGTTCCGACAGTAAAACTTAGCAAACAGACATTTCATGCTATTCTACCAATGTCAAATCACTGGATTTCAGCCAAAATAAAACAACATTCTTCTATTATTGTTTCTTGTTGAAGATTAGTGCTTGTCAATGTCACCATTCTGGGACCATACTCATTACAAATGGCTCTGATTAAGATAAGGAAAGGTTTCCACACACTTAGCATAAGGAAGTTTCAGAAACATTTTAGTGTCGGCCATCTTGTCAAGGAAATGGCAGCTATCAGCCTGACAACTACTGACAGGAAATTCCATTTCATTTGTTGATTGGATAGTTTGGTATATTTGCAGTGACAGGATAAAGTCAAGAAACTCAACTTATTTCTATTCTGACCCTTCCTAAAATTCAGAGGACAAATCTCCTAAATATAACTATATCTCTGTCAAAAGAATCAGAAGATTAATAGCAGCTGATGATTTGTGACATTAACTAAAAGAAGGAAAAAAAAAACCCTGACAAAGTAAAACAACAAATTGTACAATCTTAGCATTTCTTTTTTGGTCAAGGCTATTTTATTCATGGTGTTTTAAAATCAGAGTCAACCACCATACTGCACAGTGTTATGGTAAGAGAGTTAACTATGGAAAGAGAAGGAACAAGAGAGGTCTAAAGGAATCACAGAATGTGGAGGATTTTACCAGGAACATCAGCAGCAAAATGTGAGAAATAGCTAGCGATTTTATCCTGTTTCTCTGAAGCACTTCAATTTGTTACTGGAATTTTCTTGACTTGGCTGCTTTTCAAAAGCTAAGCCACTATGTGGCTCCTGAACAAAGGAATTAAATGAATAGAGAGAAACATGGGACTATTATGGTTCCCTAAGGATCATAGAGTTTACTTGATCAATAATTACTTTTAAGACAATACCTTCTTCAGTAGATTATCAACACACCATTAGTAGATCACCAATTGAGTTCATAAATCATAGACATTTGAGGTCACCCAGTTATTTATTTTTTTTTTTTTGTGCCATATAATCAAAGATGTACTAGTAAATGTTTAACAACTGACTCTCAGGAAAAAAAAACCTGTGTGCATGACACACTTTTAAGTTTAATCTATACTTACTAATATTTTCTCCATTGCTTTCTTAAGTTTAAAAATCAGCAACATAACAAATCAAGCCTGAATTTGTAAACTTTGTCAATTTCCAAGGTGTAAATGCTCACAATGAAAATTTAATAATGAGCATTATGAGCTGATTTTAATTGAGTCTAGCATACTCCTCCTTATAAATATTTCTAGGGCCCATTAGAATAAAATTCCGGTATACTATTATCAGTTCTAAAATCCATAATGCCATATTAATTTCTTTAACCCAAATATTAATTTTTCAAATAACTCAAATATACTTGCTATTTAATCCCTTCATCAAAATTCATATCCAGTTTGCTGTTAAAATTAAGTGGTAATGTACAAAATAAATAGCTACTTTTAAAAAGTCACTGAAGCTGTGGTTCATTAACAAAGCAAGCTTTCCCTTACATCATCACTATACCCAAGTACTTCAATATGACTCAATATAATTCATCATATTGCTAATGTGGATTCAGTCTACCAGTATTAATTGGACCCATTTACTTTCTCATCCTGTATGCTTCTTATCTGTGTTTTTCTAGAAACCCACTAAGGAGTCTACTCAACACACTGGAGATCTTCCTCTGCTTCTTTTTTTTTTAAATTAATTTATTAGTTTAGTTTTAGCTAACAAGATTCAATTCCATAGTTCCTTGATTTTCAAATTTCCTTTACTCTGCTTTTTTAAAATATCTCCTAAGTAGCACTGTGGGACTTGGGCTATTCATCCCTCCCTCTTGTTATGTGCTTGGCACACTCCCTTTTCTTGTCATATCCATCCTTGACAATGTCTTTAAATTGCCTTTTGCCAGTGTCATTGTTGTAAATAAACTGTGCCTTTCTAAGACCCAACACGAGTCTTTCCATAGTCTTTGGAATGGTGACCTACAACTTTACTCTTTTGATGTCATAATACTCCATGATTCATAGTCATATAGCATCATTGGGAGAATGCTGGCATTGAAAATATGGGCTCAGAGTGGCTGGGTGGCACAGTGAATAGAGCAGTGGCCCCGGAGTCAGGAGGACCTGAGTTCAAATCCAGCCTCAGACACTTAACACAAAACTAACCGTGTGACCTTGGGCAAATCACTTAACACCAACTACCCTTCCTTCCCCCTCCAAAAAAAAAAATATATATATATGGACTTGAGGTCAACTTGAGATTTTTGAAGTTGTAGCACAGCTTCTCAAATTCAATCCAACCTGTTGTCTTCCTTCTCCCTAACTCTGGGCCACTCATTGTCCTATCTAAGATGTATATAGTGTTGATCTAACTTAAGTGACTACCCATATAGCTCCACATCATAATCTTGTTAATATATACTCTTCATACCTGTCCAGTAAATAATTACTCATTTGAGTAACCATACATCTCATTCAGAAGGCCCTGCAGTGATCTGGGGCTAAGTGCCAATCACCTATACCCCGAAGGGCAGGCAAATAAGCTTAAAGGATCAAGGTACCCAGAGAGAGATAAGAATCTGCATATGTAAATCAAACCACCACCATCTAGACTATCTTGATCACTATCTCCCCTCAGATCCCAATAAAAATAACCCAAAACCCTGAACACAAGAGTCTTGGGAATAGTAGTGGAAAAGGAGTCTACCTTCCTCACTACTAGTGGAAACAACTGACACCATGACACTTGTGATAAGCACAAGAATTTTGGGATGACAATACCCCTGAGGCCACCAATCCCTGTTTCTAGCCCAGCCCTCACAGCCTGACATTTCTCACACTGAGAGAAGTCATTCCTATGGAGAAGGCACCAGCCATCTCCCAACTGCCAATCAGGTGCAGTCCCCAAAGCAGGCAAGTTAAAGTAGCTGAAGTAGCGAGCATCCTGAGGGGAGAGAAAAGCACAGTAGGTAGCAGGCAAGTTGCACCTTGACCACCATCTCCTCTCAGACTCCGAACCTGAGAGCCAATGCTTCCAGTCTTGTGCCTGCATCTAATATCCTGGGAAGCAGCACCTTGTAGCTTGGCAACTGCTCCTACAGGTGCTACAGTCACAGTTACTGAAGACCCAGAAAAGAAAGCTCTTGCCACTGCCAAATGGCTCAATGTCCGAAACTAGCATGATTTTATCAGTAGAAATGCCATTAAGGAAGACATATTCCCATCTGCTTTGCTATATGGGTTTTTTCCATCTGTCCTGGGGCTGAAACTTTCCCAACAAGTTGCCTCTACCACTAGAATGGGAACTCTTTCAGAGCAGGGACAGTCTCACTTTTCTATTTGTATCCCCAGTGAAGTGTTTCATAAATGCTTTTCATCCATTTATTCATTAACCCATTCATTCATTATTATCAGTACAATATTATTGGAAAACCACATAATCAGGGGAAGGATGAAACTATGATCAAAAACTACATTAAAAAATCTTTGGTCACAAGGAATTCTTTCCAGGGATTTGTTTCTCATCCCAGTTTTATTATGTAACTTTAGAGAAACAACAGAATGCAGTAGAAAGAGTACTATACTGGGAGTCAGAAGTCTGTGCTTCCAGCGTAGGCTCTACTGCTTTTCAGCTGGGACTCAAACTTCAGTTTCTTTACCTACAAAAGTGGGAAGAATAATCCCTACAGAAATATGCCACAACAGCATTGTAAGAATGGTGCATCATAAACTAAAAAGTGCTATGTAAATGTGAGTAAGGAAACTTTTTTAAAAGTGTACAAAGTTTTGGTAGGAGGGAAAGGGGAAGTAAGTGATGGTAGAAATTGTTGGAAGATTCATGAAAGCTATATCCACATATGACTGTTTATCAGGATATGAAGGAAATAATAAAAAAAAAACAACTTCTGGTTGCCTTACCATCAGGATCTGATGATACATGAGAAAGTAAAGGGAGAAAATGGAATTAAAGACAGATTTTTAAAAATTTAAAAATTCTGGACAAGGTCAAACATAGTCAATCAACTTGTGGCATCTAAAGAAATTTATTATTTTAAATGTTAAGATTTAAGTGATTTAAGTGAAAGAAGTAGTTTTCATTATGTTTGGCTCTGACCTTAAACTAACAAAAAAATGGCAAGCATTAATTTTTCTTCATATAAAACTGCCATTTATTGTAAGATCATTATAGAAAATGCCTATTTCTCCTTTTATGAAATAAGTAATTATACCATGGATTCAATAGCTGTCAAAAAATCTATATGTATTTTAACTTGGTATTTCAATAATCTAAAAATAGCAAAATACCTACAAATATAATAAATACCTTAAAATCTATGGTCTAAACAGGTTAAGGGATGCCTGCATCATTTGTCATTGGAAAATCACTTAGAATTTTCTCAAAAACCCTTCCCACTATGTCAAACACAGAATAGGTAGGGTTTCTCTAATAATATTAGACTACAACCTCTCCTTCCCTCACAGTCTGCCTCTCTTTACCTAATATTTCTATCCTCTTTCAAGATTATTCATAATATACATTCCTTCTGAACTGATTTCATTTAAAAAAATATATTGTCAGGGTTGTGGGGCAGGGTAACAGTATGATTTGCACCTAAGTATGACTTTGGGCATCATCAAAACTTGGAAGTGGTGATAAGAAGAATGGTATAATAGTGAACAAGTAGGTCTGTCTGGAGAAGGGAAAGGATTCATGCTGTAGATTAGTGAAGGATAAAGCTGAAAGGGTAAACTGGAACAACAGTAAGAAGTCTTTGAATAGTAGGCTAACAGTTTAAGCAGAAAACAAAATAAAGAGGGAGATGGGGGTGGGATGTAAGTCCATGAGTACTATGATTTGATGTATCAAAATTTTATTTATATACCACTTTTAATACATGTGTATTATAAAAAGTGAAGTACACTTGCAATACAGTCAAAAGTATAATAGAAGGAAATGTGTCTCTCATTTCATTGTTTTAGATCTATGACTGAGAGGATCGATGGCCACAGTTGAAAGAACATATCACTCAATTGGCTGTACAAGTTATTAAGTTTGGCTGGATAATTTATGAGAAAAAGATGATAGTTTTAGTGGACTATAATATGATATGGCAGCCAGGAAAGTTAATGCAATCTCAGGATGTATTAAGAAAGATAATGTACTCATAACTATGAAATTGTACCCATATTCAGCCTTGGTCAGATATATTTCAGGAAATATTTTATTAATTATTGATGATGATGATAATTATAATAGCCAACATTTATATAGTACTTACTATGTGCCAGGCAACTGTGCTGGCACTTTATAATTATTATCTCCTTTAAGTTTAACAACCCTGGAAAGTAGGTGCAATTATTCTCCCCATTTTATAGACAAGGAAACAGAGGTTAAGTGACTTGCCTAGGGTCACACAGCTAGTATCTGAAGTCATATTTGAATTCAGGTCTCACTGACTCCAGGGCCAGTCTGCCCCCTAGTTGCTGCAGTACATCCAGAAGAGAGTGAGGGAAGGTATTGATTGACAAATCCAATATATGAGGGTTAGTGAAAGAAACTGTGTTTATTTAACCTGAAGAAAAAAGCTTAGCAAAGTATCACTTACAATTTGGCCATCCTCCTTATCCCTATCCCCTTCACCAGAAATTTGGACTTTGCTCCTCGGACACCAGGCTCTGGTAGGGGAAGTGTAGCCTTATCTTGACAAGACCCGGCCTCCTTGTCACTCTTTGGCCACTTCCAAAACATCATACTCCTCTCCCCTTTTATATACTGTTTTCCCCATTTCAGAATATAAGCTTTTGGAGAGACTTTTTGACTTGCTTGCTCCTTAGTTTGTATCACAGTGTCTGGCACACAGTAATACAATAACTGCTTTACTATTCATTCACACATAATTAGCAGGGACATTAACATTCTCTTTAAAAATTTGATAGATCATCATATAAGAGGAAATGGACTTACTCTACTTGGTCAGGAGGGCAGAACTAAGAGCAAAAAATGGAGGAAAAAGAGGAGGAGGAAGAGGGAAGAAAAAGAGAGAAAGAAGGAGGAAGAAGGGGAAAAGAAAGAGAGAAGGAAAAGAAATAGAGACAGAAAGTGAAGGCGAGACAGACAGACATGAAGATATATTTGGATAGGGACAGAATTTTAGGTGTTGTAAGGGACTTTAAAGGATCTAATCCTAAACAAGAATCTTTACCTCTTACTCCATGAATGTTCATCAAGCTTTTTGCCTAAAGATCTCTAGTGAGAGAGAATTCTCTCCTGCCCAAGGAAGGCATTCTAGTTTTGGATAGCTGGAATCATAAGGAAGTTTTTTCTTCTTTGCAACATCTATCAAATGATCCTAGCTAAGCCCTCAGGCACTATGCAGAATAAGTCTAAAAGATCTTGGGTGTGACAGACTTTATCTGGCACAGGTCCTTTTCTCTATGCTAAACATATCCAGTTTTTTCAATTGAAAGAACTTATGTGGCACAAACTGGAGGCCCTTTACCATACTGTTTGTCCTTCACTGGACATCCTCTAGCTTATACCCTTCCTAAAATATTTTACCTAGAGTGGAATAAGAAATTCTAGATCAGTCCTGAACAGAAAGAAAGACATCTCTAGGTAGTCCAGGATACAATGTCTCTCTTAATTCAGCCTAATAATGCATCTGCCTTCTGGGTTGTTGATATAGTGAGTTTACAATCCAATAAAATTACCTTATCATTTTCAGATGAGCTGCTATACAGAAAAGCTTCTTCAATCTAGCCTGAAGATGGACAATGAGCTAAAGTCAAAAGTGAAGAAGAGGGAAGTAGGCTAGAACACAGTTGGTTAGTTCAGTAGCACTTTGGAGAATCCTAAGATGTTCTACGAGAGCCAATATTTTTAATATATCCCAGTGAAGCTAGTTAGTTCTAAAATAGGAAACAAAACATTAATCATTAATTGCAAAAGAATCAAAATCACAAATGACTGAGCCAAAAGGCAACTAATGAAAAAATATATAGCAGGCCTAAGCAGTATATAGTATATTATCAATGACCTATACATCAGAAGTGGTGGTGTTGTTCATCCTTCATATTTGAATGTTAGGGTCAAGGTATGGTGCGTTTGACTGTGGTTGATCAGTCCAATGTGAGCTTAGAAGGTTCTACCATAGGTTAGCCATACAATGTTCATTTCCTTTGTGCTACTATGATTTTGATTTGCTCATACAGCACAGTACCTTCTTTGATGCAAACACACCATCCTGGGTGCCAGTGTCTCCCATGTCTCAAAATCAATACTAAAATTCTTCAGTGAGATCTTGAGAATGTCCTTGTACTGCTTCTTCAGGGCTACATGTGAATGCTTGCCTTGTGTGAGTTCTTTGCACTATAGTCTTAGGTAAAAGTACATTTGGCATTCAGGCTACATGTCCAGCCCATTGGAGCTGCACTCTCTGCAGTATAGTTTGAATGTTTGGCAGTTCAGCTTAAGAGACAATATATACAGTACCTTATCTTGCCAGGTAATCTTCAGAATCTTCTTAAGAAAATTTAAATGGAAGTAATTCAATTTTCTGGCATGGCACTGGTAGACTGTCCAGGTTTCACAAGCATACAACAATGATGTTAGCACAATGGTTCTGTAGACCTTCAGTTTGGTAGGCAGCCCACACTTCGTTTAGGACCCTCTGGAACACTAGTTCTGGCGATGCATGCATCAACCTCATATCTATTTGGATATCCCTGGAAAGTACATTGCCAAAGTAAGGGAGTTGATCCACAGCATTCAAAATTTCTCCATTTGCCATGATTAAAGTTTTCATATATGGATGACGTGATGCTTGTTGGTGAAAGACCTCTGTTTTCTTGGTGTTCATAGTTAGACCAAAATTAGCACAAGCAGAAGAGATTTTCTGTTGCATCTCAGTCTCAGATGGTTCATTGAGTACACAATCATTTGCAAACAAAAAGTCAGGTACCAACTCTCCCTCCTCTTCAATCTTGGTTTGTAGTCTTTTTAAGTTAAATAGTTTTCCAACAGTTCAGTAGCTGACCTTGCTGCTGTTTTCCTCTTTGTTGAAGGTGTCTAACAACATTGTGGAAAACATCATGTTGAAAAGCATGGGAGCAATCAGATAGTCATGCTTCACTCAACTAGTGACCAATAAAGCATGAGAGCATTGTCCTTTATCCAGAATCTATGCAAGCATGCCATCATGAAACGGGTGCACTATACTGATTAACTCCAGGCAACCAAATTTCACCATAATTTCCACAATTCCTCATGACTGACTTCATCAAAAACCTTGGGCAGGTAAATTAATGTTATATACCAACCTGAGGTTTTTGGTTTTTTTTGGTTTTTGGAGGGCAATTGGGGTTAAGTAACTTGCCCAAGGCCACACGGCTAGGTTTTTTATTTGTGTGTGCGTTAAGTGTCTGAGGCCGATCCGAACTCAGGTCCTTCTGACTCCAGGGCTGACGCTCTACTCACTGTGCCACCTAGCCGCCCCCCGACCTGAGTTCTAGTAGAGGGAGGGCCCATACAAATGACAAACTGGACCCATAAAATTACCAAACTTTTCCCCATAATCTAAATGGGAACCTAGAGCCACTATACATGAACACTTACTTAGCACTGCTACATGCTAAAGACTTTCCTATCAATAAGTCACACAAATTATAATTAATCAAGAGGTAGAGATTCCATGTCCACATATCTCTTTTGATTCATCATAGCACAAATTACTTATTTCTCAGATTTATTCTTCACTTTTCCAATAGTATTTCAGGAACATGTAATGCATTTACTATTCAATCCAACAGTAGAAGAGTTAATGTGGAAATGCTGACTTGAAACTGCTAGCAGATTTTTTAATATATGTTTTCTGTGTTTATAGGAAGTTTCAAATTACTTAAAAACTACCATGCCCTAAAAGACCCACACTGGAACATGCACACAGTTCTCTCCCAAATGCATTCCACTAACCCCTTTTACTATCATTTGGGGTTTCCTCATTTCCTAAACTCTGGGATTTTGGTCTCTGCTGCTATGCTGTCTATTGCTTTTCCTCCTCACAACTGCAATCCTAAAGAAGAATCTGACCACATACACACTTATTCACACACTCACCCACAGACACAGACACACACACACACACACTCTCACACACACACACACACACACACACACACACACACACACACACACACAACCTTGCAAAATTCCCTAATCAAAGAGCCCTGTATTGACAATGACCACTAAAAATAGAAGGCCAAAAAATCACAACACTACAAGGTGATTTCTATCAGAAACAGAAAAATAAGAAAAGATAGACCGCAAGACAGAATTTAACAAGAAGAAAGATTTTTTTTTTCCAAGGGAGAGCTCACGATTTTATTCTGGTCAACTGCCTGAAGGAAAGAAGCACAATCTGCCAAATCTGCTTTACCAGTAATTAGACAAATAGCCAGGTCCTGTGTCAGAGAGACAGGCTATTATTGCTTAACACTAGTCGAGCTCCCACAGAACACTACTTGGCTTGAATACAGGCTGACACAAGTATTTTTTTCAGAGGTTGAGTGCCTATACAAGCCATGTGCATCTCAATCAGTAGATGAAATGTCTTAAATTCTCAGTTTATGCTCTGGAAAAATAGGATTCAAAGCATGGAAAAGTCAAATTGAAGAAAAGAATACTTATTGCTAGTAGAAAAGTTTTACTGTTGAGAAATTTAAAATAACTTTATTGTTATTATTATTTATTTAAAAAGAAAAGACTTTGTAACTCTGCCCCACATTAATAGCTTACAAAAGCCTATGCTTTTAGAACAACAATCATAAAAAAGGGATGTTTTATGGTAGAAGTGTTTTAAAAAGTCTTTGTGCTATAAGGGAACCAACTTTTAATCCCATTAGTGTCAAAGAATTCCCTATCTAAATGCAATGTGTTTCTGGCTCATCATATATATCACGAGGCCTAAACCAGTTTAAAGAAGTAATTTGCCACCATTCACTCCCACCCTTCAACCCATGTATGAGTTACAGAGCAAGCCAAGCATTACCATGGTCACATAACTTATCATTGTTAATTATTGTTAATAGAAGCCCTTAATATAGCCCTGTTCATGTGTCTCTAGAACTTATTTTAGGAAATTTACAAATAAAATTGAAAACCCTTATTTTCCAAAGGATCTTGTCATTAGTATAAATAAACTTTCAATCATTTAAATATGTTTACACAATCTAAGTAGTCCAGTGATTGAGCATGATATTTAGACAATATCATCAAGTAGTACCAGGCAACAAAGTTATTATTAAAAAAAAAAAACCCAAACCAAAAACCCAGCTCTTTGAGATGTTTTCATTTTAGAATGTGTTTCTCTCCAGCCAAGACTACTATAACCTATCAACAAAACAAATGTTTAAAAAAATTAAGATAAACATTGATGCGAACTTGCTTGAACTCTGCTCTTTTATTGTTTGACTTTTTGACCACAATTTCTCAGCAAACATATACACAAGCAGCTGATTCCTAAGCATTTGTCAAACGGTACAGCAGATGAGATTGTCTCAGAATTTTGTATGGATTAGAATGTCCTATCAGCTAGAGATTTGTCTGCCACATATGCTGGAAAACATTATCAATTACCATTCTAGTCTCCCTGGGAAAAAGCTTAACTTTTTTTCTTTTTTTTTTTAAGCAGTTGGGGTTAAGTAACTTGCTCAAGGTTACACGGCCAGTCATTATTTGTGTGTGGGTGCCCATTTTCTGAGGCTGGGTCTGATCTCCGGTCATCCTAACTCCGAGGCCGGCGCTCTTACTCACTGCACCACCTAGCCACCCCAAGAGCTTAACTTTAAAAGTTAATCAGGTTTCAAAACTAAGGATTTCTTTTTTCTAAAAAGAAGTATTTGGGGAAAATTTGAATAGATCTATTTTTCTTTTTGAGCAATTAATATTGAAACTTGGGGTAGTTTACAAAGTTACTAAACATTTTCCTTCAATTAAATACACATCAATTTCTCAAGGACCTTCTAAATAACTGAGCTGTTAGGGGTTTTGTTTTGTTTTGTTTTGTTTTGGGGGGGGGGAAATTCACATCAAGCTTTTATGCCTCTCTGTGAATTTTTTGTATTGTATATTTATGAAATGTATTATAGTGGAGGACTAGGAAATAGTTAGAATTAAAGAATTAAATAAAGGTACTTATTGACAATCTTATCCTACGCTATCGTTAGAAATGCCAATATTTGAAAGGAGACTCACATATCTGCTTTATGATAGTGACAGCCATACAATGCCTGATTTTCCCTGTTTTGTACCATAGTAGTAGCAGTAGTAGTAGTAGTAGTAATAATAATAATAATGATAAATACAATTTATGTAGTGCCTTATGGTTTGCAGTGAGCTTTATAAATATAATCTCATTTGATCCACACAACCTTGGGAGGGTAAGTGCTATTATCTGCCTTTTATAGATGAAGAAACTGAAGCAAGCAGAGGTTAAATGACTTTCCTAGGGTCACACAATTAGTATCTGAAGCAGGATTTGAACTCAGGTTTTCTTAACTCCAAATACAGTGCTCTATTGTGCCACTTAGCAGTCTATTATTAATGGTCTCTGCTTAGCATTGCACTCTAATGGTCTATGGGTACATTACTCATACTTCTAACAACATGCTATACTAAGATCTTATTGAAAAGTATTATCATTATCAAGTTTACAGGATCAAAGATTTAGAGTGAGAAGGGACCTTATCTAGTCCCTCCTCCTTATTTTACAGAGAAGAAAACTGAAGCCCTGGGAATTTCAAATGACTTGCCCAAGATTCAAGTCAATTCAGTAAACATTTAAGTGCTGACTATGTAGCAGACACTGTGCTAACTGCTGGGGAAACCGAAAGTCAAAATCTAGTCCCTGCTCTTAAGGAGCTTACCATCAAATGGAGGAGAGACAAACACACACACACACACACACACACACACACACACACACACACACACACACACAGATCTACTGTCATCTGAGTAAATATGGATGCATTTCTCTTTGGTTATTATCTCTCTTTGAATCAGTCATTATCAACATGTACCTTTACAAAGTTCATTTCTACTATTTTATTTATAAATAGATGTTTCACAGAAAATATGACAATTTAGGGATTTGGAGGAGAGAAACTGAAGACTTGATAAAGTGTTTTAGGTCCACTAAAAATGTTGAAATAATAAACACTTTTTAAAAAAAAAAGTTATTTAAAAACTCTCACATTAGGCGCTTAGCAACATTAACCTTAAGAGCACAAATAAATAATGTATGTTGAACAAAAATTAGCCATTAGATTAAAACACATCTTAACATTAATATTTTAATAACTATCCACTTAAAAGAGGAAGAAAGTTTAATTTAGACATCACCTCTGTCACTTATCTATTAGACATCAAAGCAATTATTTTCTTTGGGGAATTCCAAAATTCTGTCATGTTATTCTATCTATAACCAAAAGCAATATGCTCTTCCATCTAATTATTCCCTCTTGCCCACTCCAATACCACCATCCTTCTTTATTTACTCCAATACCACCCCACCCCTCTTATGATATGCTATCAAACCATAAGCATTAAAAATACTTTTGACGCTCTATCATGTTTTAGGCTAAACATTATAGTCTAAACAATGCAGCTACCATGATATGTGTGAACATGTTGGAAAAATAAAAACTTGGGAGGTGCAGTGAATCATATTTTTCCAAGCAGTAAAAACTACTAGGAATCAGATAGTAGTGCCAAGATCTTTCATTCCCTAGAGGTTATTTCCATGTGAGGTTCAATTCTTAATGATATGAGGAAGGAAAGGTAGATGGTTTGCATATTCCAAATCCTAACACATAGCAACAGACACAAACAGAATCAAAGTTGCTAAGTTGAAAGGGTCCTTAGAAGTTGTTTAGTACAACTTTGAACAAAACTCTTCTCTAACATCAAGCTCCTGAATGGTCATCCAGCTTTTTGGTAAAGATCTACAAGAGGAGAAATGCACTTCCTCCCCCAGGGCAGCCTATGTCACTTTTGGATAGCTCTCATTTTTAGGAAGTTTTTCCTTCTATGGAGCTTGAATTTACCTTTTTGAAGCTTCCAGTCACTGCTCCTAGTTCTACACTGCTGTTCCAATCTACTCCTTTTTCCATGTTGATAGTCTTACAAATACTTTTTTCCATGTTGATAGTCTTACAAATACAAAGACAGCTACCATGCTCTCCTGTTTTTTCTTCTTCAGACTAAACATCCAAAGTTCTTCTAATTGATATTCATGTGGATTAAATTGAAGGCCCCTCACCATTCTGGGTTACCCTCCTATTGACTGATAATGACAATTATTGTCATTGGATGATCAATATCTTTCCTAAAATGTGATATCTAGAATTGAACACAATAGAGAACATACTAACAGAACAAAGACACTTACATGATTACAGATGCTAACTAACCTCTCTCCCCCTTGATTTGAATTTGCCTACCACTTGCCAAAGTTAATCTTGAAATACAACTTTTAACATGCCCCTTCTCTGCTCAAAAGCATTCTGTGACTTCCTTCTCTCTAGAGGGGGAAAATGGTCAATTTCATTAGCCTAGAATTCAAAGCCCCCTACAATGTGATCCCTAACTCTCCTTTAAAATTTTTTTTTAAATTGAAAAATACCTATTTTCTATCTCTCCTCACTCTTCCCCATTAAATACAAAACCAAATGCATGTAACAATTATGCAAAGGTAATCAAGCAAAATCCATTCTCATATTGCTACTGTACAAAAATATATATCTTACTCTTCATTTTGAATTCGCCACCCTCTTATTAGGAGGTAGATATCGTACTTCATCATCAGTCCTCTGGAGACGTAATTGGTCATTGCTTTGATCAGAGACCTCAACTCTTTCAGTTTCCAATGAACTTCCCAATATCATCTCCCATTACTGTCTGATTTGAGTATTCTATCAGCCAGACATTTTGTAAGAATGTTTTGACCATTGTTGTCTTTGGGTCTTTGCTCAAAAAGTTCCTCTTTCATGGAATAACTGCCCTCCCTGTCCTCTGTTTAAGGCCCACTGATTCCTTCCAAGTCAAGTTCATGCCTATGTCTTCTCTGCCCACTCCAGTGCACAGTGTCTCCTTTTGCACCTCTGTGGTATTTCCTGTCCACACTACTTAACTTATTTGCATGCATTAACCCTATGACAATGTTTCAGGGTAAATAGGGCAGATAGGATGAGACAGATGATGACAATAACCATGATAATGACAATTACTGTAATTAACATGATTCATAGGGCTGCTCTTAAGAATTTCCAGAAGGACCAAGGTCATTGGACAGGCTCAGAAGATCTGGCTGGGTTACAAGAGTAACCATGGCGAAGGTCCACAAACTGAAGAGATTACAAGTGCACTGAAATAATATAATAACCATTTCCAACTGTTGTCAATTTTCCCAGATGACATCCCTAAGCCACTGAAAAGTTAACTGACTTGCTGAAGTCCAGAGCAGGGATGGGGACTGTAGCGGCCTTCTAGGTCCTGTGAAGTCTGGATTCAGTCAAAGGGCTGCACTTGAGGGTGTGCCATGAGGCCGAAGTCCCCTACCCCTGATCCAGTGCAAACTCAGGAACTAAAGTTTCCTGAGTCCGAATCTAATGTTCTCTCTACTATATCATGATGCCTTACTTTCTTCTATGTGAATGCCTTGTCTCAGTTAAACTTGGCACTAAATTAAAAGCAGGGATCATTGTCTTTAACTTCTTGAATACCTAAATTGACCTGATGTAATTCTCTATAAATTTATTTCTCATAACTTAGAGTAGTGAACAGGGCACTGAACTTGAAGTCAGGAAGATATATGTGACCCTGAAAAAGTCATTTAATCTCTTTGAGTTTCAGTATCTACATTTATAACAAATGAGGAAGTTGGACCCAATGTTTCTCTGAGGTCCCTTACATCTCTATAGCTATGATCTTTTGACCTCAGATGGATCCTCATTGCTGCTGGCCAATAGTTATTCTTGTCTCATTGATGCTCTATTCCATTATACCCAAAATGACAGTTTCAAGCCTTCTGCTTTCTTCTTAAGCCCCAGTCTCTCCTCCACTTTGTCCAATCATAGCTGATTTCCTTGAATCATAGTTTTTGAAGATGACCAAGCCTATCCATTGTAAGCCCCTACTTGCCACCCCCACACTTCAAAACACTTCAGTATCTTTACTCATTCTTTCCTAATTCCCTCATTTCTCAGGCATAAATAGTGACTTTACTCCTTGCCAAGGCTAACTATTGCACTAGTGCCCTTAATCTAGTATCCTCTCTTTATTCATTACTACTTGCTCTATGAACCATTCATTCTCTTTCCCTTTCCACTGGTTATCTATCTGTATTAAAAACAGCTCTACAATCCTCCAATTTTAAAATACCTTTTGTTGACTGTTCTACCCAACTATACTCCTTCCTCCCTTATCTTTTTCCTTCTTTGGCTTCCTTGACATTATGATTTTCTGATTCTCTCCAAAGTTGTCCTCTGTTCTCTTCAATTTTCTCTTCATACTCTGTCCCTTGCTAGTATCAGTCAATTCCTTAGCTTTAATTATCACCTAAATGCACACAACTCTGAAAATTGTATCTCTAGCATTGTACACTTTAAGCCCTAGTTCAACATTTCTAACTACCTATTGGATTTTTCACTTGAATGCACTGTTCTTAAGTCCAACATATCCAGATTTTCCCTGTTTTTGTCAGTGGCATCACTGAGTCATCAAACCTTGATTTTGGCACTAAGTTTTAATATTTCCTCCTTCATTATTATATTTCATTAGTTCCCAAATCTTGTTAAATCTGTCTTCCCCATAGCTCTCAAATCTGTTCCTTCTTTTACATTAATTCTCCCATCAACCCAGTAGATGCTTTCATTGCCCTGCCTCCTCCCCCCAATCTAGACTACTACAACAGCCTCCTAAGTGATCTCCCTACTTCTAGGAAGTTGGAAGTATCTCTCCCCTAATAATTCATCCTTCATACCACCAGTATCAGATTAATCTACAGCACAGATCAGATCATGCCCCACCCCTACTCAAAAACTCTTTAATGTTTCTCTCTTATATCAAGTTTGCTCTTAGTTCTAGGTCCACCACACATTGGTATCTACCTTTCCAAATTTATGTTATACTACTCCTTTCTTCATTCACATATTCCATTCAAACTGAACCATTTATTAACTTCATAGTGTACAATGAATTCCATCTAAACTCCATGTCTCTGCTCATGTCATTCTCTAGGCATGGAACAACATTGCCCCGTCACCACTGACATGTCCTTATCCTTCTGAAATACTACATCCTTTATAGACTTGCTTAAGTGTTATCTCTTGTGAGAAATCATCCTTCTCTCTTCAGTCCTAGCATAAAATATTACAACTGTTTTATCAAGATATATTTCATTTTCCACCATAGTTATTATATGTGTTGTTTCATACACTCCAGAGGCCAGTTCTTAATTATTTATTTCCTTCATTGCCTATACTTAATAAAAATTTTAAAAGTAGATGAATGGACTTGATTGTGGACATCCCAAATTTATATCCTATAGGCATCTCAAACTCAACATATCTAAAACTCAACTCGATCTCCTCCCTACCCCCATGCCAATCCTTGACTTCTTCTGAATTTCCCTATTCTGAAGGAGGGCACTAATTCAATTCAGTTCACATTTATTATACATCTACAAAGTGTCAGGTACCATAAGCACTGGGGGATATGAATAAGAAAGACAGCTCCTGTCCTCAAGAAGCTCACTATCTAAAGGGAGGAGGTGCAAAGCAGTGATGAGAGTGGCAACACTGGGGAGGAGAGAAGGAACTTATCAGGAGACAAGATGTTGGTGGCCTCCAAGCCAAGGAGTGCAGCTGGTGGAAAATGGCTGGGTTGTGAGCCCTCGGACCTCTCTTTAAATGGAAGTTTGAGAAGAGTTTTTGCTCTGCCCTCAACCCTCCAATCAGAGGGATAGAGGCTACAGAGGGTCCTGATGAGGAATAAGTACCAAAGCTGATACAATTTCCAGGATGATGAATGTCCCGGCCATCAGGATGACCATCACCCTTGTACTCATCAAGGATGGTAACCTCCATTATCCTTGACTTCTTACCTTCCCTTACCCCATGTATCCAATATGTTGCCAGTCTTTGTCATTTCTTCCTTCACATCTGCCTCCTTTCCATTCACATAGCCATAACCCTACTTCAAATCCACATCATCTCAAGCTTGGATTATTGCAGTAGTGTTCCAAGTGGTTCCTGTCTCAAAATCTCCCTCCTCCACCTGATATGCATCCTCTACACAGCTGCTAAAAATGATTTTCCTAAAGCACAAGTCTGACCATGTCATCATTCTACTTAATAAATTCTAATGGCTCCCTGTTACAACTGGGATAAAATACAAATGTGCTGTTTGGCATTTATGGCCCTTCAAAACCTAGCCCCTTCCTACTTTTCCAGTCTTCTTACTCCCCTCCACATATTTCACAGGCTTGGCTATTATCATACTTCCTGTTACTTGCATAGGACAATCAGATGACCTGGGTTAAAATCCTGGAATGGTCACTTATTACTAATGTGGCCATGGGCAAATCATTTCATCTCCCTATGCTTCATTTTCCTGATCTGGAAAATGAAAATGTTGGACTCCAATATAGTATTCTTTCCATTGCATCATGCCACTGTATAATGAAAACCAATAAAGATTCCCCTTTCATTCTTACTTTACATTAAAAAAGAAGCATCTTCTTTGTCAATTAATGAAGGCAACTACAATTAAAAGCCCGTTTTTACAAACCACACTCCTCATTGTTGTTATTTCCGTTTTGATATACCCCATGTTGCAAGTTATTAAAGCAAGATGATATATCCGAGGGAGGGAATGTTATTAATGAAGGAAACATTAAAAGGTTATACCTTTCTCCTGTGACTTTTGTCTTCATTAGAAATGAATTTGGGGGAGGAGCCAAGATGGTGGCATAGAAGCAGGAAAACTCCCTGCTCTCCCCCCATAACCATAAAAAATACCCATAAAAATGACTCTAAACAAACTTTAGGGCTACAGAACCCACAAAGTGACAGAGAGAAACAAACCTCCTGCTGAAGGCAGCCTGACAGGCAGACAGGAAAAGTCAATTGCAGTGTGCTGAGAGCAGAGCCTAGCCCCATGTGAGCCCATGGTTTTAGCCCCAGGGTGGCCTGACCAGCCACAGCTGGAGGGACTTCCAGAGAGTGGATCACTAGCAGCTGTGGTGGTTTCCAGAATTATCAACCCATAAATGCCAAAGACAAAATGAGAAGTCAGTGGACGTTGGGAACAGGGAGTCTGTGAGTGCAGTCCAGCTTCTGCCCCAGGAGTGAGAAGTGGCTGAGGCGCGGTGGCTGTGGAGCCACCGTCATGTAGCTGCTTCAGAGCTCCTGGCCTGCAGATTGTAAGGGGACCAACCAAGCATTCTGAGGGGTAATCACTATTGCTTTAACCTGCTTGGATCTGGATTGCTATCTAGGGTGGAGGTCCTGGGGTAGGTGACCAGGTGCCAGAGCCAGTGGAGGCTTATGAGAGGGCAGCCAACTAATAGCTCTGGCAGCTGTGAAAACCCCAGCAATTTGAGACAAAGCTCCCCTCTCTGGTAGGAGAGTTCCACTGTGGCAAAAAGCTCAAAGCAAGCACAGCAATCCGACTTTGGATTCCTTTTTTGGGGACAAAAAGGATCAAAACATGGAACAGGAGGAAGAAAACAAAGTTAGAACTCCAGCACCAAAAGCTTCCAAGAAAAATATGAACTGGTTACAGGCCATAGAGGAGATTAAGAAGGATTTTGAAAAACAAATAAGAGAAATGGAGGAAAAAATGGGAAGAGAAATGAGAATGATGCAAGAAAATCATGAAAAGAGAATCAACAACCTAACTGAAGAAAATAACACCTTAAAAAATTGACTAACTCGGGGGCGGAGCCAAGATGGCAGTATAGAAAGAGCACTCCCAAGGTGCTCTGCCCCACACAACTTCCAAACAATGTGAAAGGGGACTCTGAACAACTTCAAGAGCCCCAGCAAACACAGAACTACACAGAGAAGCTAACTTCCCATTGAGGACAGCCCAGCAGTCCTGCAAGGAGCTCAGTGCTCTGAGAGCAGGCAGCACAGTGCGCTGGGAAACGACAGCGCAGCGCTCTGGGACCCAAGCCCAGGCCTGCGTGAGCCACGGTTTTATCCCTAGGGCAGCTGGAGGGACCCCAGAACACCAGCAGCTGGGGCAATTCCAGAATTATCAGCACAGATATGCCTAGAACAAAGTGAGAGGTTAGTGCCCTATGGACTTTGGGACCAGTATTTGGGGAACGCATGGCTGCCTCCCCTGGGGGGCGAAAAGCTGCTGAAGAAACGTGGCACAGAAGCCATTTTGCAGCGTCAGTAGCAGCTCTAGCTCCTGGTCTGTGAACTGTACGGAGATCCAGCAATCAGTCTGGGGGTTAATCGCTCTTGCTTTAAACTGCCTGGATCTGGATTGTGGTCTGGGGGGGTAGTTTGGGGTGGGTATCCAATTTGCCAGAGTGGGTAGAGGCTTTACAGAGGCTATCCAACTGGTGGAAGTTGTGAAGACCACACATTTGGGCGGAAGCTCTCCTGTCTGGTGGCAGAGTCCTACTGTGGCAACAAGCCCCAAAATTAAGTAATTAAGTGGCAACATGCCAAGGCAAAAGAAACAAAATAAACAGAAAAATTCAACATTGGACTCCTATTTTAGGGGCAAAGAGGATCAAAGCATGGAGGAGGACTGTGAGGTCAGAACTCCTTCACCAAAAGCCCCAAATGAAAATACAAGCTGGCTACAGGCCATAGAGGACCTTAAGAAGCAGATAAGAGAAGTGGGGGAAAATTGGGAAGAGAAATGATAAAGATGCAAGAAAAGCATGAAATGAGAGTCAACAGCCTGACTGAGGAAAATAACACCTTAAAAAAATAGACTAACTCAAATGGCAAAAGAGGCTCAGAAAGGCAATGAGGAGAAGAATGCCTTAAAAACCCGAATTTGCCAGATGGAAAAAGAATCTCAAAAGCTCACTGAGGAGATTCATTCCTTCAGAGTTAGACTGGAGCAAATGGAAGCTAGTGACTTTATGAGAGATCAAGATGCTGTTAAACTGATCCAAACAAATGAAAGAATAGAAGGCAATGTGAAATATCTCATGGGAAAAACCACTGACCTGGAAAATAGATCCAGGAGAGAAAATTACTGGACTACCTGAAAGCCATGATCAAAGAAAGAACCTAGAAATCATCCTTAAAGAAATTCTCAAGGAAAATTGCCCTGATGTTTTAGATCCAGAGGGCAAAATAGAGGTTAAAAGAATCCACCGATCACCTCCTGAAAAAGATCCCAACAAGAAAACTCCCAGTAATATTATAGCCAGTTTCGATAATTCCCAGATCAAGGAGAAAATACTACAAGCAGCCAGGAAGGAACAATTCCAATATTGTGGAAACACAATCAGAATAGCCCAGGACCTGGCAGCTACTACACTGAGGGATTAAAGGGCATGGAATATGATATTCTGGAGAGCAAAGGAGCTGGGATTAAAACCAAGAATCACCTACCCAGCAAAACTGAGTATTTTGTGAACAGAGGACTTTCAAGCATTCTTGAGGAAAAAACCAGAGTTGAATAGAAAATTTGACATTCAGACACAAGAAGCAAGAGATGCTTGAGAAGGTAATCAAGGAAAAGAAATCAAAAGGAACTTATCAAAGTTGAACTATTTACATTCCTACATGGAAAAAAAAATAACTGTGTCTGATGAAACCTTTCTCATTATGAAAATAACTGAAGAAGGGTATATGGGCATATGTTTACAGGTATACATGGATAGAAGGCACAGGTTGAATTTGATGGGAAGGGATGATTCTTAAGGGGTGAAGTTAAGAGGTGAGAGAGGAAAGTGGCAAGAGGAGATGGAGAGAGACAGGGTAGGGTAAACTATCTCATGTAGAAGAGGCAAGGGGAAGTAGTTGCAGGGGAGGGGAAGAACAGGAAGGTAAAAAGGCAAAACCTTATTCTTATTGAAGTTGGCTCAAGGAGAGAATCACATACATACTAAATGGGATATCTCACCCTGCAGGAGAGCAGGGGAAAGGGGGATGAGAGGGGGGATGATGGAGGGGAGGTCCCACTATCAAAGAGAGACAGGATCAAAGTAGGGAATGGACAAGGTGGGAGGTGAGACAGATGGGAGGGAAATATAAGCAGTCTTAACAATATATCTACTATGGTAATGTTTTGCATAGCTATACATGTACAACACATACTGAATTGCTTATCTTCTCAGAGGGAGTGGGTGACAAGGGAGGAAGGGAATGGATCTGAAAATCGAAGTTTCAAAATTAAATGTTTCATAAGATGTCCAGGCATTGGGGCTCAGAGATTCACCTTGCCCTAATGGCAAAGTCGAAGGGGGTATGGGAGAAGATATGGGAGAGAGCAGATTGGATGAAGGGATATCTAGAGGGACTGCTATTCTGGGGTGGTGAGTAGGGAAAAATGGGGGGAAAATTGTAACTCAAAATCTGGTGGAAATGAATGATGTAAACCAGAAGTTAATAAAGAAAAAAAAATTGACTAACTCAAATGGCAAAAGAGGCTCAAAAAGCCAATGAGGAGAAGAATGCCTTAAAAAGCCAAATTTGCCAGATGGAAAAAGAATCTCAAAAGCTCACTGAAGAGAATCAGTCCTTCAGAATTAGATTGGAGCAAATAGAAGCTAGTGACTTTATGAGAAATCAAGATACTATTAAACAGATCCAAACAAATGAAAGAATAGAAGGCAATGTGAAATATCTCATGGGAAAAAACACTGACCTGGAGAATAGATCCAGGAGAGAGAATTTAAAAATTATTGGACTACCTATAAACCATGATCAAAGAAAAAACCTAGAAATCATCCTTCAAGAAATTCTCAAGGAGGGGCGGCTAGGTGGCGCAGTGAATAGAGCGCCGGCCCTGAAATCAGAAGGACCTGAGTTCGGAGCCGGCCTCCGACACTTAATCCATACAAACAAAAACCTAGCCGTGTAACCTTGGGCAAGTTACTTAACCCCAATTGCCCTAAAGGGGCGGCTAGGTGGCGCAGTGAGTAAGAGCGCCGGCCTCGGAGTTTGGATGACCTGAGATCAGATCCGGCCTCAGAAAATGAGCACCCACGCATAAATAATGACTAGCCTTGTAACCTTGAGCAAGTTACTTAACCCCAATTGCTTTAAAAAAAAAAAAAAGAAATTCTCAAGGAAAATTTCCCTGATGTTTTAGAACCAGAGGGCAAAATAGAGGTTGAAACAATCCATCAATCACCTCCTGAAAAATATCCCAAAAAAGAAAACTCCTAGGAATATTACAGCCAGGTTCTGGAATTCCCAGATCAAGGGGAGAATATTACAAGCAGCCAGGAAGAAACAATTTGAATATTGTGGAAACATAATCAGGATAACACAGGATCTGGCAGCTTCTACACTGAGGGATCTAAGGGCTTGGAATATGATATTCCAGAGGTTAAAGGAGCTGGGTTTAAAACTAAGAATCACCTACCTAGCAAAACTGAGTATCGTGTTTTAGGGGAAAATATGGTCATTCAATGAAATAGAAGACTTTCAAGCATTCTTGATGAAAAAACCAAAGGTGAAAAGAAAATTTGACATTCAGATACAAGAAGCAAGAGAAGTATGAGAAGGTAAACAGGGAAAAGAAAGCATAAGGAACTTATCAAAGTTAAACTATTTACATTCCTACATGGAAAAATAATACTTGTAACTTATGAAACTTTTCTCCATATGAGAATATTTGAAGGGAATATAAATGTGTGTATATACATACATATCTATCTATCTATATCTCTATCTATCTATCTATCTATCTATCTATCTATATATACTGCTTCAATTGGGACAACTAGGATACCATAATAAACTCAAAATTAATATGTGACCTGAATATTAAAGGTCATAACATAAAATCATAAAAATAAAGTTCAAAAATTACCAGATTAGATAACTTTCATAAACATGATTAGAAAAAATAATTTTTTTAAGCAATTGGGGTTAAGTAACTTGCCCAAGGTTACAAGGCCAGTTTTTTTGTTTGGGTATTAAGTATCTGAGGCTGGAACTGATCCCGGGTCCTCCTGAATCTAGGGCCGGCACTCTTACTCACTGCACCACCTAACTGCCCCAAAAATAATTCTTTAAAAAAAGTTTAATTGATTTTTATAACATCATAATTTCCCTCAGTATCCTTCCCTTCCCCCCAAAGAACCAACTAATTAATAATAATAATGATAATAATGATAATGATAAACTAAAACATTTACATAGCACTTACTGTGTGCCAGGCACTATACTAGGTCCTTCATATTTACCCTCTCATTTGATCCTCACAACAACCAGTGAGGAAACTGAGGCAACAAAGGTTAAGTAATTTGCCCAGGGTCACATAGCTAGTAAGTCTCTGAGGCCCAATTTGAACTCAGTTCTTCCTGACTCCAGTCCTGATGTTCTATTCACGGTGCCACATAGCTGCCAAATATAACAAATACTATTTTAAAAGATAAAAACAAAAATAAAGATGGGGAAAATCAGTATAACTGATCAATACATTGAAAAAGTCTGAAATGTATTACACTCATGGACTTTTCTCCTCTGTAGAGTGGTGGGATAGGGGTGCATTTTTATATCTTTTTCAAATCACGCTTGTTTTTCGTAATTTTACATTAGCTTTTGATTTTTTGTATGGCTGTTCTCCCCACTTACGCTGTTGTACTTATGTGCATTGTTTTCTTGGTTCTACATACTTCACTCTGCTTCAGGCTTGTGTAGATCTTTCTGTACTTCTCTGTATTTATCACAATTATCATTTCCTAGAGCAGAGAAATATTCCATTACATTCATACACATATATATTGTTTCCAATGCTTTGCTATCACAAAATGTGATGGTATAAATATGTCAGTGTACATGGAGATTATCTTTTTATCAATGGCCTCCATGGGATTTAAGCCTAGTAGTGGAATCTTTGAGTCAAAATTTATGGACATTTTAGTTACTTTATTTGCATAAGATCAAAGAGAAAATATTTGTAAAGTGCTTAGCATAGTGTCTGGCATATAGTAGGTGCTATATAAATGCTAATTCCCTTTCCTCCCACAAGAAGAAATTCTTAAGAAAACAGACAAAATCCGGAAACTGAAAAGGCTTAGCAAACACATTAAAAAAAAATTAATAGAAGGGGCAGCTAGGAGGTACAGTCAATAGAGTACTGGTCCTGGAGTCAGGAGGACCTGAGTTCAAATATGATTTCAGATATTTGATACTTACTAGCTGTGTGACCTTGGGCAAGTCACTTAACCCCAACTGCCTTGCTTTCCCTCCTCCAAAAAAAAAAATTAATGAAGGGAAGTGGTTGATTGAGGGGAAGTTTCAGTAAGAAGCTGCTTTTGTAAGTTATCTTCTTTCCATTCATCTTGGCACTGTACTCTCTGGATCACTCATTCTCTATACTACTGGACTTCCAGAAATCACATCCTGGGCGAATTAATAAGAGCAGGTTAAATTTCTGCCTTAGAGCTAAGCTGTTCTGATTTGTAAGAGAGTGAACACAAACTCACATAGTCTTCTCTATCTGGCAAGAACAGAATATCCATCCAGGTCATCTTTACATCATCTACCACAATAGTATGCATGTTCCTATTTTACTCTCCTCTGACCTTTGTATCTCTTTCTCTGGAAATAGTGCTCAAATCAACAACAGCATAGCTTCTCGAAGAAGAAGGAAGATCTCCTATGGCTCCATTTACCATTCCGGTGACTTCCTAGACCAAAACTTCCCTTCCTGAGCACCATTCTCCTGTATATGTGGTCAGTCCCTGCTAAACTCCTTGAAGGTAGGAAACATCTCGCTTTTTAGTTGTATCTCCAGTGCTTAGCACAATGCTTGGAACATAGTAATCTCCAAAATTCCTTTTATTTATTCATTTATTTATCTAGTATCTCTCATGAGGGTCTGATATAGAAAAATAGAGTGAGAACTAATATTAACATATAAGACCAAAAGCTATTCCTCAAGTGGGTAATAAAAAGATAAGAACAATTAGCAAAAGAATTAATCTTGATTGTCCCAAATTACTAATAAGAGAAATGCCAATAAAAAAAACTATGAAGCTTTACCCATATCTGATGAATTTGCAAAAATGTTAAAAGAGGTGAACAGTGAATATCTGAGGAATTTCAGTGTTTGTGGAAAGATAAGTACACCATTAGTAGAACTGTGAATCGATCCATACATTCTGGGAAGCAATTGGGAATTCTGCTTTTAAAAAGTGACTAAAATATCTGTTCCCTTAGGCTCTGTAATCCCACTGCTAGACATATACCCCAAGGAGATCAATGATAAAAAAAAAGAAAGGACCTATATAAAACAAAATATTTATATGAGTACTTTTTGTTGTAGCAAAGAATTGGAAATAAACTAAATATACACCATCTGGGGGAATGGTTTAAGAAAATGTGGTACATGAATGTAATAGAATATTACTATCCTAGGGAATGATGGATATGACAAATACAGAGCACAGAAAGATCCATATGAAATGATCTACAGAAGTATATAATCTGAAAATTGGAAAAGTTCTGAGTGGCTAATTAGTTTAGGAAAATGAATGATTTTTAAATAGTCAAACAGTATAAATACTTTTTTAATTTAAAAAAAATTTTAATTACTTGATTATATTTCTTTAGAAATGATTAGGTAAATTTTTGGCCATCCTTCAATCCATCCACCCTTCTCAATTTTTGGAGGCTAATAAAGTGTGTAAATTGGGATGATTCATCAAGTGAGTCCTAATATGGTAAGAGTATTTTAGTGGAAGAGTAAATTATATTCACTTACTCCTGTGTACAAAAATACCATTTCATGAAAACTAGAAATCTGTACTTAAATAGCACCCTAACATTAAGGCTTTTACCCTTCAATCCTTACACACATCATGTCTATAAAAAGGAAGAAAAATATAAATCATCATCTTGTAGGAAACACATGTTTCAATTCCCATAAAACCAGAAATTGAGACTTTTCTAATGTCAAATTCTCTCTTTTTAGTTTAATATCTTTTAGTAGATAAATAAATTTTATGCTATATATGCATATATACCTATGAAAACATACAGAAATAATGTTTACAGCACAAAAATAATAAGCATATGAGTAACATATTTTATTTTATGACAATAAACATTTCTAAATAGCTTGATTTTTAAAAAATCTTATATAGGGCAATTATGGAGTCTGATTAGAAAGCATCTTTATCATTCTTTGGTCACTCAATACTGATGTTATTATTAAAAATTGTTATTTCACAAAAGAGATTGCTAGTTGTATTTTTTTTTAAAACAAAAACTACAGGCTTCATTAAGTTCCTTAAAAGCAATAAAATAAAATCAGATATTTAGAATATGATTGTCTTTTTATGTAGGATACAGGTCTAACACTAAACTGCAATATTCTAAAAATAGAAAGGGAAACCATAAGGGGGTAAAGGGCTGAAATTTAAAGGGAAAATGCTCACAGAAGTCTTTTAACTGCTTTGGGCTGGACTAAATTCCTTAATCATTGCCAGAAACTATATTCTATAATGTAAGTAGGTAGAAGGTGTTATGGAAGTCAGGAAAGCACTGAGAGAAGGGGCAGAATGATTAAATAGTCCTAGTGCTGATATGTATGGAAGTTAATATGGCTGCTTGAGGGAAGGTGTTGAACATATTTTAAAAGGTAGGGTGGGCCTACATGATGAGTGCCTATATGAGAAAGACAGATTTGCAAAGCTAATACAAGTACAAAAGGGATCTTATCTTTCATGGATCACTAAATCCTATTCACTATCTTAAGAATTATTAGACAGAAAATAGACTCTCCACAAATCTCTTCTGCTTATAACACAACTTTTCCTCCTTCACTCTCTTCATTTCTAAGTGGGCATTTAGCATGCATTTAGCACAGCAGTCCAAATCTGACCTTTAAAATATGTTACTATACAATACTCTATTCTATTGAGTCAACATGTAGCAATTCCTAAACATAAAATGTTCTGAAATGATTTTTCTGTATTTAATAGTTTTAATATTGCTTAATTTATAAATTAACTATGTTAGGCAACCTGAAAGAAAGGAAAGCGTTGATGGTAAAAATGCACAAATTGCAATTGTTTAAGGGGAGCAGGAATAATGTTACTTTTACTGGAAGTCAATCACCTCTCCAGAGGCATATTTTCGTTGCTTTTAGACTTTTTTTATTTTTATAATTCTAAGTTAAATGTGAAGAGGTTTAACACCCAATTCCAGCTTAGTTCAGGTTAGCACACACTGCAAAAGCCACTTTAAAAAGCTCTATAAAGTTTTTTAATGCACTTTTCAGGTCAAACCCAGCTCATTTTTCTTTCATGACATCAGAATAGTGGTTTTTAATTTCACTCCATCAGAGACCAACTGGCTTTTAAACTCTATTTTTCTAACATCAACAAAACACAGTGTAGGGGTGAATAACTTCCTAATTAAAACAAGGCATTAGGATAGTAAGATAGCATCAGAATCACTTAGTATAGCCCAGGAAATGTGGGAGGTAAAGAAGGGAGGTCTAAAAGGGATATAAAAGGTAAAGGAAAAAAACAACTTTTTTGGTAATGTATCATTATAGTTAGTTAACATACATTTGCCTAGTTATCATAATTTATGGTTATAAAACATTATGTCTATGATCTCATTTTATCCTCAGAAGAACCCTGAGAGATAGGTACAACTGTATCATTCCCACTTTACAGATTAAAATATTGGGGCTTAGATAGGTTAAGAGGCCTACCTATGGTTAGAAAATGACATACCTAGGACTTAAATCCAGTGCTTTTTCCGTTATGTAATACTACCATCTGTTAGGGATAAATGTAAGGGAGAACTATGTTTACTAACAATTATAAGACTGTGCTTACAAAATATACTTGTTTTGTCACTTAGTCATATCTGACTCCTCATGACCCTATTTGGGGTATTCCTGGCAAAGGCACTGGAGTAGTTTGCCATTTCCTTCTCTAGCTCATTTTACAGAGGAGGAAACTGACTTGCCCAGGGTCACATAGCTAGTGTCTGAGTCTGGATTTGAACTCAGGTCCTCCTGACTCTAGCCCTGGTGCTCAATTCACTGTGCCACCTAATTGCCCAAAACATACAATATACTACTTACATATTAATGCCTCAGAAGCTTTAACAAGGGCAATGTCTTTTTCTGACTGGGCATTTGTAATGGCAAAAGATATACATTTTGGCAGTTAATGCATTCTTTTCTCTGGCCACATACTTATTTGTTTCCATGTGCTCATTCTTTAGAATATATTTTAATTTTTGTGATCTAAATGTTCATGACTTGCTTCTCACAAGAATATAAACTATTGGAGGACAGGGACCAATGTGATCCTGACTTCAATTCCTGGCAATATTCTATGATGCCTCATTTTAAAAGATGACTACTGGCATCTAGAAAAGATGGTGGTGACAAGAGGCTTGCTCGCTCTTATCATGAACAGGTCATACCAGACTACACCAAATTCCTTTTATGATTGAGTCATTAGACTCAGGAGAATGGTCTAGTTTACTTAAATTTTAGGAAAATTATTAATAAAGTCTCTAGGGGCAGCTAGGTGGCACAATGAATAGAGCACCAACCCTGGAATCAAGAGGACCTGAGTTCAAATTCAGCCTCAGACACTTAACACAAAACTAGCCGTGTGACCTTGGGCAAGTCACCTTACCCCGATTGCCCTACCTTCCCCCATCCAAAAAGTAAAAAAAATATTTTTTTAAAAAGTCTCTAACGCTATTCCTTTAGACAAATTAGCGAGATGGAGGTTAGATGATAGTACAGTTTTATAGATTTGGATCTTTTTACCTGGCAAGATCCAAAGAGAAGTCATTATCATTCAATGTCAACTTAGAAGAAGATGCCTAGTAGAGTTCTTTCAAGAGCTATGTTTGGCCCCATCCTAAGAGGAATAGTTAACATATTGGATGAAAAAGTCAGAATCTGAAAAGATCTTAACAAGCTAGAATACTTAGCCAAAATGGCTCCTTTCAGCTATAAAATCTATGCTATAATGAAATGAAACAGAATGGGATAAATGCAAAGTCTTATACTGGGATTCAAAAAATCAATTTCACAAGAACAAAATTTGCTAGGGTTGGCCAGATAGCCATTCATTTGAAAACTCCTAAATGGTTTTAATGTTTTAATGTGTTGAAACCTTGTTAGGGATCAACTCTGTATTATCATAGGCAAAAAACAAACAAACAAACAAACAAAAACCCACCAGAAAACAACTAACATTATCTTTGGCTATGAAGAAAGTGAAAGACAATGGTCCATTTGATGCACAACACCTAAGTCACCTTGCTATGTTCATCTGTATACTATATTTTGGAAAGCAAATTGCTAAATTGCAAAGTGTCCAGAAGATCATTTTTTAGAATAGTAAACAGCCTCACGAGCATATGAGGATTAGCTAAAGGAACTGGGAATGTTTAACTAGTAGATAGAAGACTTGAGAGGGACATGAATGTTGACCTAAAGTATTTGAAGAGTTATTACGAAGAAGATCAATTCAATTTCTTCTGTATGGCCACTGAGGGTAGAATTAGGAGTAACTAATAAAAGTCAGAAAGAAAGATTTTGGTTCAATATAAGGAAAAAACTATGAGTTAGTATTATTAAAAATGAAATGGACTGCCTTGGGGAAAAAAAGTGAGTTTCCTTTAATTGGATCAAGTAAAAGGCTAAAAGACCTCTTGGTAGAGATTAAAATTATAAATGCAGAGCAGAAAGGGGTTATAGAGGTCATCTAATCCAAACTACTCATTTTACAAATGAGGAAGCTGAGATACAGAAATGTGACATAACTCACCCCGACTGCAATTTGAACCCAGATTTTTTTAATCCAGATCCAGATTCGTTGTACTAGACCATGCTATGGTTCTCATTCAGGTACAGTGAGACAAGATGGAGTCTGAAGTCCCTTCAAAAATCAATTCTGTGACCTCATGATTTAATTGAAAACATTTCTGCAATATCAAGAGTTAGCCTATACAGTAATGATTTCATTTTATTTCAAATTGAATGGAGGAATACATGCATCCTATATATAATTTCAGAAACAACTAAAATAAACTCATATTCTAAATCTGCCTTTCATCAAGGAAATGTTGACAGAATTTGGCACTGAAAGAAGCTTGTTTTTTCTTGATTAAACAGTGGGATAACTTTGGAAGATAAAGGAGGACAGACAGCAATTAATGCAAATGTAAACATATGTACCAATAGATGGCACTAAAACAAGCTAAGTCTAGGAATGAGGAATTTAAAAACTTAAGTCTTAAGGCCCAGAAAAGAAAAATGTTGCTGTTAAAAACCACTAGCCATTTTTAGGCAACTAAATCACCAGTGGTTACCCAAAGACTAAGTGCCATAATAATAGGATATGTAAAATGGAGATGTTGAAAATGAGAAATTGTGAATTTGTTTACTTTGGTCTTTTTTACTATGGTTATAAGAGTAATTGTCTTGACTTCCTACTTTGTTAACCACAGTTGTTTGTAAGGAGGTGTAAGGAGGAAGAGAGATAGGAATGGTGAGTATAGGAAAGAAGGATGGGAAGATGAGACAGGACAAAGAAAAGCAGGCTGACACTATACAGTCATTCTGATTTTATTCACACATTTAATAATAAAATATTTTAAGAATTTTAATGTTGAAATAATTTTTAAAATCACATAATTTACTAATATTAATGAACTAGGTCCTAATTGGAAATAATTGGGACTTAATAGTGTAACAGATAAAGAGAAGAGAAAGTTCATTATTTATCATATCAACATTGGTCATTCCTCATTTATGGGGAAATCTCATTTAATTATTTCAAACCATCCTTTTCCATCCACACAGTGGTCAATATGATATATTGCATAAGGAATTTCATAAAGAGAAAACAGAAGTTGGCATTTTCTTCTTTGAATATTGGGATAACTTCTGAAGATAACTTTAAAAGTGCAGAATAAATGGCATTTTGGAAGAAGTACTGCACTCTTTTGAATGCTTTTTTCACCATGAGCAATAATGCTGCCACAAAAATCTGTTTTGCATCATCTAAATGCTTGAAACAAGAACACATAATTTAGGAGGGAAAAGATGGCCACCACTTAGCCATAAAGAGTAGCGGTAGTGTTAGAAATAGCTTCCCTATGATATTTTTGTTCATGTTCTGGGTTTCTTCAGCAGTAGAAGTAATTACTGTGGTTTGTGAGGGCAGCATTTATCCCTATTACTGTTTATATATTGTATACAAACAGAGAACTTGACTCCCAATACATTCTGATGAGCACACAGGTTTACAGTCATATGTCTGCCTTTAACCTTTAAGAAGGCTCAGGTGGTTTTATCAGAAGTAACTTTTGCCCTCAAGCAAAGGTATTTCAATCTTTGATCCTATTTCTGTATCTCTAAAAAAATCCAACCTAAGACTATTTTTCTGCTTAAATACAACAGTACTATTGTATGTTCATTGTTTATATGCCATACTTCATTGAATTAATCCCTCTCATAGATGATGTATGATGATAGATTGAAAAACATAACTAAACAAGCTCTACCTTCTGTTTCTTCCAACTTTATCCCTGAAATCAAACCCTTTTGTCCCTACCCAAAGCTAGTATGCAAATTGAAAAGTATTTTCTTGGAGGCAGAAAAAGAAACCATGTAAAACAGAACATCCACTCTTATCTAATCATTACACATGATATTATCACTACATACTTTACTGTTTTATTCTACAGTATGTTTTTTCTTTACAATGCCACTCCTTTGGAGTTAAGTATGCTCAGGTGTCAAAGCTCTGAAGAAATGGAAAGTTAATAAGTTGTAATGGATGTTTGACACACAAAGAAGAAAATCATGTTTTGAATATCACTACAAGTGCATCCACTGACTTGGCACACTTGTAAGTGACGCACCCACTTAATTGGGCCAATGGCCAAAGTCTTGACTAAGTGATTCAGGGCAATGGCACAACGTGCCTAGTGCTGTTTGAAACACTATTTATACTAATGCAGAGATGGGAATCAACATTTTGTAGCACACATTGCCTTCTGTGTGGCCCTTTATTAAATCCAGGCTCATTTCCAATTGCATTATATTTTCTACATGAGTAGAAATTTATAGAATCCCTAAAAGTACATGCATGCCTTACAATTAAAACTATTTGTGTGACAAAATGGGGATAATATTATGTTACTAGGGCCTATGAGAAGTTTCTAGTAATCAAAGTATGACTAATTTTCACAGTTCTATTTTCAAAAGGCTAGGTTAAAGTAAAGACTCCCATTATAAATCTCCCATGACTACTCCCACCAAAAGAAAAAGTTCAACATGCTAATTTGAGGGGTGTGTGTATGTGTGTGTGTTTGTAAACATGTGTAAGGTCAAAGGTCAGAAGTATATGTGACATTTCTTGTCTTCTGTGGAATTCAATTTGTTGGAAATCCCACAAGCATGATCTAAATGCGTAGATAGGGTTAAAAAAGAGATTAAAATCATAGTTAAAGGCTGTCAGGAAGAGTTGCTGCACCTAAAATGAACCTAGGATACAATGTTTTAATATAGTGGTACCTTCCTCAAATTTATTTCTTCTTTATTGCTTGGAAAATGTTCCATCCTTAAGAATATAACACTGTCAGGTGTTTCAATGCAGGAGGAGTGAATAAATGCAGCAGCCAAGGACAGCAACAACAACATACAGCCAGTAGAGAGACAATAAGAGATTTCTTTCTAGGAGACAGGTAAAAGTGGAAATCTGGTGGAGGATACAGTGAAGAGTCAGGTCTGGAGACCATGGACAGAACCTGGTGATACCCTGTATACTAGCAAAGTAAGGTTTTAGTGGGAATATAATTCAACAAGGGAGGTACATAAAAGAGGGATAGGGAAGCAAAGAGTTATAGAGGAATGTATGATGTAAATAGGGCAAAACAAGGGCTGGGAAAGAGGGGAAGGTGGTTTTAGTAAGAGATCTAGAGAGGAATAGGTGAAGAGGATGGGGGAAGGACTGAAAAGAGAAAAATAAAGAGGCTATGCTCTGGTAGTAGGAGAGGGTCTGTGAAAGGAGGTGGGCACTTTGCACTAGGAATGATCTGGCGCAGGGGTGGTGGTGGTGGTGTTTGAAGAGTCCACTCATACAGCCTTGGAATAGGGGAAGTTGGAACTCCTAGGGGCAACTGGTATCTGGAAGAGTGAAAGGGTATGGACCTAGGGAGGAGATTTTGAGGCAAATGGGGGAAAAAAGGTAACCAGAGGAGGGTATAGATAAGTGGTGGGCTTCATAATCAGGGCAATGGTAGAAGTAAAAGGTACTATCATGGGGAAGAGCACTCTCTGACATCTACAAGAAATGGCACTATTCTGGAAACAAGGCTCAATGGAAAAGGGGAATCTAGGGTTGGGGGACAAGCTCTACAAAATATTGGCAGAATCTGCCTGGAGGAGAGGCTCTAGAATGGATACCCTGGAAGATCTTTTTTCATGAAGAATACAGAGAATAGAGAGACTAGATAATTATAAACATCATGAACAAAAACATGAGGATTTAGAGTAGACAGAAAGGATGGATAATAAAAAAGTGAGAGAAATTCTTTGAAGAAAGGGGTGCAAAAAGCTAATCTAAAAATATAATAATAGGACTACTTGGAGAGGCAGAGAGGAAGGGGTAATCTACTTAACTGAGAGGGGGAAAAGGGGTTATGTGTCAGAATTATATAATCAGATAAAACCTGGAAAGAAAAAGAAACTTGTAAACAAAACCCCAAAGGAAAAGGGATAATAAACAAGAATAGAATAATAGTGACTGGAAGATAGCCAGTGAGAATAGTCACCTTAAAAAAAATATTAAAGTGAAATAACTGAAGGAACATAGTACTACATTTACAGCACAAGAGAAAGAATCCTAACATAAAGAAAACCCAATATTAGAGAGAGATGGAAGGAAAATATACACAGAACTATCATAACACTAATTGTGAATGGATTAAACAACCCAATAAAATTTTTTTAAAAAGTGACAGGATAAGAAAACAAAATCCTACAATCTGTTGCTTACAAGAAACACATATAAAAAAAAACATGCAAGATAAATTGAAGGGATAGAAAAAATCAAGCAAATATAAAAAAGCAGGATCTGCAATTATGCTATCTGACAAAGCAAAAACATTCAAAATTGAGAACAAACAAGGAAACTACATTATGCAAAAGGGAAGCATAGACATGAAATCAATATCAGTATAAAATGTATATGCTCCAAATGCCTTAGCATCCAAATTCATGAAGGAAATAATATCTGAGCTACTAGGAGACACAAACAGTAACACAAAAGTGATAGGAGACTTTAATAGCTCTTTGTCAGTTTTAGATAAGTCTAACAGAAAGCAAAAAATAAAAAGTAAAAATATGGAATGGAACAAAATGCTGAAGAAACTGCAATTAAAAGACTGATTGTATCTTCTAAATGTGACAATTAAATACTATACATATTTCTTAGTACCATCTGGAACTTTTTACTAAAACTGACAATGTACTATGGTATAGAGATACTACAAACAAAAGTAAAAAGGAAGAAATAGTTAACATATCATTTACTGACTATAACATACACACACAGAAGTAGTCATGGGTTCAGGGATTCCAAACAAAAAATACAAACCCAAGTAGAAACTTAACAATGCAATCCTAAATAATGAATGTGTCAAAGAACAAATTGTAGAAACAATAATTATATAAAAGATAATGATAATGATGCAATGACATTCTAAAATGTCTGGGATGTAGCTACAGTAGATTTCAGGGGGAAAATTATATGCCTACACACATATATTTACAAAATTGTAAGAGAAGATTAATTGACTGAATATGTACTTAAAAAAATTAGAAAGCTAAAATAAACAAACCAAAAATAAAAACCAAAAGAGGAAATATAAAAATTAGAAGGGGAATAACTCAGAAACAAAAACTCCACAGAAATGATAATTAAAACTAAGAGCTGGTTCTTAGAAAAGACAAATACAATTGATGAACACTTAGCTAATATTTTTTTTAAAAGGACAGAAAATCAAATAAAATAGTAAATGAGCAAGATAAAATGACAACAAAACCAGAAGTGAAAAGAATAATCAGAACGCATTATGCACAGTTATGTGTCAATGCTATTATATGATATGGTTCTGGAAATGTTAGTGTTAGGGCCTAATTACTAAGGCCTGAGCCCTGGATTTGGCGTGAAGGGAGTGCAGGGTCTTGAAAGGCCCAAGATGCCCGGAGGTGCTTTCTGCAAATTAGCAGATTAACTTTTGCTGTGCATTGAGAGTGCTTCATTCAACAGGAATGGTCTCCTCCCCCGCCAGCCAGAAGTGTATATATAGAGCAAACTCCCAGAAGAGGGGGAAGAAGGAATTCGGGTATTCAGATAGCAGAGGAATCATGTAGCAGCCATCAAATAAACCTGTTGAGCCTGATCCTGAGTCCTGGCATTCTGTAGTGCAATTTCCCGGTAGCTGGATCTACGGGGCTGGAGTTGTCTGAAGACCTGGGTATAGGTAAGGTCGGCCTATTGGGACTGCAGCCCGAGAGGAACCCCTAACAGTTAGCAACAGCAATAACTCAAGACAAAGAATTCAAATTTATAATGATATGTAAAGAAGAGATAAAAATATCCTTATTTGCTGATGATACAATGATGTAATTGGAAAATTCTAGAGAATAAGCAAAGATATTGGCACAATAACTTCAGCAAAGTTTCAGTAGTAATAAAAAGGGAAATCCTATTACTAATAATTTAAAAATATATAAAATATCTGGGGATGATCTTCCAAAGCACACAAAAGACAAAATAGATTCAATTACAAAATACACCTTAAAGAAATAAAGAATAACTAAATTAGCTGCAGGAATTCAGTGTTCATGGCTAAACCATGCCAGTATAATAAAAATGACAACACTACCAAAAGTAATTTGTTCTTTTAATGCTATATAACAATCAAATTACCAAGAAGATAAGAGGACATAATAAAATAATAAGAAAACTCATTTGTAAAAACCACAGATCTAGAGTATTACAATAGAAGAAAAGAAGTAGGAACAAATGGGGAATAGCATTTTTCCATGTCCCTTTTAATGCTAATGCTTTCTCTCTAAGACTGTTATGTTTTTCTCCAGTTGTTCTGTCATGTCCAACTCTTCATGACCCTGTGGATCATAGCACACCAATTCTGTCCATGGGATTTTCTTGACAAAAATACTGCAATGATTTCTAATTTCCTTCTCCAGTAGGTTTAAGCAAAGAGCCACTGGTTAAATGACTTGACTAGGGTCATACAGATAATAAGCAAACAAAGCCCAATTGAGGAATGATTAAATAAATTATGGCACGTGAATGTAATGGGATATTACTGTGGCATAAGAAATAATGTTTGTGATCAAAACAGAGAGGCCTGGAAATATCTATATGAATTGGTTTAGAACAAAGTAAGCAAAGCCAAAAAAAAAATATACACAGTAATTACAACATAAATGGAAAAGAAAACTACACACTAAAAAATCAAAAGGGAATGTAACAAAGTTACAAAGATCAAGCAGGACTCAAATGAAGAGACATGAGTAGAAACCTTCAACTAGCCCCCTGAGGAGGAAAGAGGTCCTCTAGTATTACACTTCATACAGGTTTTCAGGATTTTCCAATGTATTGACCAATTATGCTGATTTTTTCCTCCCCCCCCCCAAAAAAATATAGCTGAACCACATTATTTGCATTTTGTATTTGTGACCACCAATTCACTAAAATTATTTGTAACTCCAAAATCACTGTTCAAGGCATTTTCAGTTATTTGCTGACATGTGTAGAACAGAGAAAAAAATCTGAATCATCTGACCCCTGCATGTTCCCAGCTGAGATTCAACAAGGTGATGCTCTCTGCCTTCTTTCTGCTTTCATACTGTAAAAGAGAATCATTTTTGCAGTCCATTTAACACCACTTTTTTTTTCATTTTTGTGGTTTTCGTTGGTGATTTTGCTGTTTAAAATGGCCTCCAAGCAGAGTGTTAAAGTGATGACTGGTATTCCTAGGCACAAAAACGCTGTTATATGTCTTATGGAGAAAATACTTGTGCTAGATAAGCTTCATTCAGGTAGGAATTATAGTGTTGTTGGCCATGAATTCAATGTCAATGAATAAACAATATGGTATACATCCTGAAAAAAGAAGAGAAAATTCACTAATCTGTACATGAAGCCTTTCCAGAAAGAGTTAAAACAAACCCTGTGACCAGAGGCTTGTAGAAACCTAATCTTGCATTTCCTCTTGGAGAAATAGTTCGGTATTCACTAATTCAGTGTTAATGGTTACTTTATAGAACATTAACTACTACAAATGACAAGAATTGACTGTATTTGTTATTTGGGATGGCTTGGAGGAAGAGAAAGAAGAATACTTGGTATAATGATGTAAGGAAAAGAAGGGTCATTCAAACAGCAAAGTCACCAACAAAAACACAATTTTTTAAAAGATAAAAAAAAAAAAACTAATATACTTAGTGATAAGCTATGCAGTATAGGGGATAAAAGCACTGACTTTGAAATCAAGGAGTCCTGAATTCAAATTCTGACTCAGAGGTATCAGTCATGTGACCTTGGGACCTCACTTAGCCTTAGTTTCATCTGTAAAATGCAGACTACAGTAACATAACCGCAGGGTCATGGTGAGGATTAAATGAAAGTTAAAGCATTTTGTGAACTTTAAAATACTATATGAATGTGAGTTATAATTCAGTCTAACATTAACCTTTAGCATACGTGCAATTCCAGGCCTTTGACAATATTTGATGATAAAAGACACAAAACTCATTATTATACTTTACTACGGTAAAGTATAATAATAAGTGTCCTTAGTTGATCTAATTTTGCCATGTTATATTTATCATATAAGGAAAGAAAAGAATACAGTATATTTAAGTGCCACATGACCCTGACTGCTTCTTTTTCAAATGGAATTTCAAAACACAGGAGAAAGTACTGCCACTGTGCATCGCCTGTCACTTTAAGAACAGAAACAGGAAAACCTGTACCATTTTTGTACTTTTGTTCACTCTTTTCAACTCATTCTAAGTTGCCCCCTGGGAGTTAGCCCTCCACCAAAAGTCTCTTTCAGTACATAACTAGCTCTCTCTATTAAGCTTACCCACCCCTGCTCTGCTTTAACACTGGTTTCTTTGTACTTGCCTGGTGAACTGACCAGCTATACAGTACAATGGCTACAATGACTAAATTGCACTGCCTGTCACTGCCTTTTGTATCACACCTCTAACAGGTGCCATTACCATGATAGGCAAATTGTAATAATCCATTCACAGCACCCACAGCCTTAATAATGTATTTTTTATTTTACATAATCTGTGTGTGAATACCACAAGGCGCTTGAATGGTTAGTAAATACATGGGCCTGAAAGACAGAACTCCATGGAATGCAGCTAGCCACAAAAGCAGTTAGGACAACAGGACTGAACACTATGACATTCCTGAGACAGTGACTATACACATAAATAGACTAAAGTCTTTCCCCCTTCCCCAAACACATACACACCTCAATTTGCTGCTTACAAACACCACATTTATGACCTAATATTAGAGAAAAAACCTCAACATTTCCTTCCTCATTCAAAATACTGTTCAGCATCAAAATAAGTAATGCTACACAAATACACTCAAGTCAATACTATTTCTTGTCAATACCACCTAAAACTGAGGGTCAAAGAAAGGGGAATAGTCATATAAGGGTATACATTGTGAGAACACTGTCCCTTGAATATGATTTTCCACATATTCTTATAGTTCTCTTTAAATTCAGCACATCTAAGGTTCTCACATATCCATGATTGGAGAGACATGAATACAAGTGAACCCTTCGGTTCATGGAACTGCCCAGGTAATAACTGACTTAGCAGTGAATCATTGTTATCGAAAAATACAAGAATGAGTTACTGATGTAGGTATGGGAGCTATGTTATCACAAGTCTTTAAAGACTACTTAACAATAGTGACTTAGCAAAATGTGATCAATGAGAATAACCTCTTTGACCGAGTTTGATCTATTTTTAATAATAACGCTGACAGCGTAATCATATCTACATATTTGTAGCATTCATCTATTCATTCGTTCAAAAAGTATTTAATAAGGACCAACTAGGTCCAAGATTGTACTATATGTTCAGAATAAAAAGAGACAAAACTAAAAATAGTTTCTGCCCTCAAGGAGCTTATACTATACTGGAAAAAAAAACAGTTGCATTTAGTGCATCTAATAATAATAATAATAATAATAAATTATATATGTAAGTTATATATATATAAATCATTAAGAATAAAAAATGAAACATTTAAGGTTTAAAAAGATGATACATACATCATCAAATACTTGAGCTTCACAACACTATGGTTTACATACTATGAGTATTATTATCCTCATTTTATGAATGAGAAAATGGAGGCTTAGAAAGGTTAAGGATTTGCCTATGGTCATATGGCTAAGAAAGGTTGGAGCTGGGATTATCAGTCAGTTCTCTCCACATCCCTCACAAGACCAGTGCTTGTTCTATCATAGATGCTACTGGATGTGAACACCCAAGTAAATAAAGAACACTATGTACAGACATATAATGTGGAATTATTCTCACTTTGTTTTGGTCACAAATTAATCATTTACTGGTGACATTTACTAATTACTCCTAAAAAACCACTCTGATGTCTCGCTATGGTATAGAAATGACCCTAAATTATTGAAGACTACATCAGCAGAGTACCTCAACTTTCATCTTCAACAAAAGGAAATTCTTAGGGGTGGCTAGGTGGCGCAGTGAGTAAGAGCGCTGGCCCCGGAGTTGGGATGACCCAGGATTGGATCCAGCCTCAGAAAATGAGTACCCACACACAAATAATGACTGGCCGTGTAACTTTGAGCAAGTTACTTAACCCCAATTGCTTTTTTTTTTTTTTTAAAGGGAAATTCTCTACTTTGGGGCACTTTTTCTTCTGTCTCTGAGGAAGAACAGTGTCTCTTGGCAAGGTTACCTTTTCCATTTACCCTCTTCATTTTATTACCTCCAGAAATTTGCTCTAGCAATTATCTCTAATATATTAATAATTATTAGTGATAACAATAACTAGCATTTATATAGTACCTACTATGTGCCAAGAAGTGTGCTAAATACTTAGCAAATATCTCATTTGATCTCACAACCACCCTTGTGAGGTAGATGCTATAATTATGCCCAGTTCACAGTCAAGGGAACTGAGGGAGAGGTTAAGTGACTTGCCCAGGGTCACAAAGATATTAAGTATCTGAGCCTGGGTTTGAACTCAGGGTTTCCTGACTCCAGGACCAGTGCTCTATCCACTGAGCCACCTAGCTACCAATCTATCTTCTAATTTCAATCTTTTCTTTTTCCAGTGCCTCACTATAAATTAAGTAATAATAAATAAGTAATAACCTAGAAACAAGATAGTCTCAATCTTCTATAAACTTAAGGTATCTCTCCAAATTTTCCTCTCATCAACAAACTTGCAAAAAGAGAGGTCTCCACTCAAACCCAGGTAGCAATGTGAATAGAGTATTGTACCAGGAATTAGGAAGACTTTATTTTGAATTGGCTTCACATATTTACTGGCTACAGGACTCTGGTCAAGTAACTTCAGCTCTCTTTTCCTTAGTCTCCATATCTGTAAATTGGGGATAATCATAGCATTTATTTCAGAAAGTTATTGTAATAATCAAATGAGATCTCAAATGAGACTGAGGCAGCTGAATGATACAGTAGATAGAGAGCTGGATCTGGACCCAAGGAGACCTGAATTCAGATTTGGTCTTAGACACTTCCTAGATATATGACCCTGGGCAAGTCACTTACACTCTGCTTGCCTCAGTTTCCTCATCTGTAAAATGGAGATAATAATTGTACCTACCTCTTAGAGCTGTTATGAGGATCAAATGAGATAATATTTATAAAGTGTGCAGCACAGTGCCTGGTACATGGTAAGCACTACATAAATATTGATCAATTAATTGCTATTATCATTATACATATAAAGTGCTACATAAACATTAATGCTATTTTTCTCTCTTCAATGGTTTTCATTCTTTAAGCCCTTGCAAATTAGCTTTTACTGTCTCTACTTTACTAAAACTGTTCTTTCAAATGTCATTAACAAGCTCCTAATTGCATACATCTCTGCTGGATATCTTCAGTGGGATATTATGACAGCACCTCAAACTCAACGTATCCATAACCAGAATCCCCACCTCACCCCCAAACCTGTTTCCTCCTGCTAACTGACCTTACTTATGTTGATAGCACCATCTTTCCCCCGTTCACCAAGACACTGTAACTTTATGTCCTTTGCTCCACCTGGAATTCCTTCTCTTAATTTAAGCCCTCTGTATTTTGCAAGAATTACTTCAAATTCCAACTCAACTATGAAGTCTTACTTCAGTTACCTCCCTGCCCCCAATCCAACAGAATCTGTTTCTCTTCTGAAACTTCAGAATGCTCTGTGTCTCTGTTGTATGATATGTAGATAGATATAGATATGTGTACACACATATACATAATGTTTTGGTTTATATTTATTTGGGCACTTATTTGACTTATCTCTGAGACTGTTAGTTTCTTGAGTACAGGGACTGTTTCTTATGTATTATCTGCCTCTACTAGTGTATTACAACAAGCAGACACTTAATAAATATTTATTGAATAAATGAATGAATGCATCTTGAATTGGACCCTAGGAAATATTTTAAATATGGTATAAACTTTCATTCATTTTTTTGCATAATAGGTCCTGAAATTTATTTTTTGGAAATCATCAGATTACAAGCAAATATAATATAATATACATTTACTACATGGTACCTGTAACAGAGTAGTCAGTACAAAAGAAACAATATATTTTGATCAGAGATGAAACATATGATGAATGGATTCATAAGAATGGTAAAGTAGGATCAATTGTAGAAAAAATAAAATGGAAATCCTGAGGTCAAAACTAGTTTCAAAATTCCATTACAGGTTTGTCAAATTCTGTGGAATAGTCCCTTCATCATGAATACATAAATAGTGGCCACCAAAATAGCATGTCAGTGCAAATGAGGAATCTGACTGTTGAAAATATAAACTAGGGTATGATAGTTTATCAGCTGAATTGAAGGGTTTATTGAGGAAAATGCGCAGGGGAAATTTTTGATAAAAGCTACTGATAAATAACAAAACTCATAACAATTCCATGCATTATAAAAATAACTGATGGGGCGGCTAGGTGGCGCAGTGAATAGAGCGCCGGCCCTGGAATCAGAAGGACCTGAGTTCGGAGCCGGCCTCCAACACTTAATCCGCACAAACAAAAACCTAGCCGTGTAACCTTGGGCAAGTTACTTAACCCCAATTGCCCTAAAGGGGCGGCTAGGTGGCGCAGTGAGTAAGAGCGCCGACCTCAGAGTTTGGATGACCCGAGATCAGATCCGGCCTCAGAAAATGAGCACCCACGCATAAATCAAATGACTAGCCGTGTAACCTTGAGCAAGTTACTTAACCCCAATTGCTTTTAAAAAAAAAATAATAACTGAAATGATCTCTTTAAGTGATAAATTAACAATGTTTTATTTAATAAACTACAAATTTGTTTAGTGTTATAATTATTTCAGTCCTCCTCCAGGCATTTCAGTCAGCCAAGTATGGATCCTGTAAGCCTTTACTGCTAGGGCCCAGGTCAGGAGAACAATGTTAAAAGATTCTTCCATTGTACCACATAATCTCTGCAATTCAATGCAAGTATTGTAATGTACCAGCCCTTCTAAAGATTCTGCTTTTCTCCAAGAGGATAGAGCCCTGGATGAGAGAGAATGGCCTTTATGCTCCCAACAGCCAAGGGTCACCATAAATCAGTGACATTCAAAGTTATCACTGTGGTTGTGTGTGTGGTTTGTCTTGCATTCTTGAAGAGGACCATAGCATCTGGGAGATGATAATATGCCTTGCAATTGACTTTGATTTGAGTGAAGAAGTGAGAACCTGAAAAGATCACTGTGGACTCCCCCTCGGTATAGGGCACAGGAATAACTCCAATGTACCCTTTTGTGAAGGCATAGTAGAGGGATATATAAGAGAACTAGAGGAACCTGGTCAATGTGGTCTGTGTATTTTACAAAGCAGATAGATATAGAAGTTGATTTGAGAGGAAGTACCCTAAATTGTAAAGGAAAAGTCTTAAGACATTTCATATACCTTTTCTCATACTCTCTGTCTCTAGGCCTTGGCATTGGCTCTCTGTCTCCCTGCCTGGAACCTCACTCCCTTCCCCAATAGAAATTAGATTTCCCAGCTGTTTTCAAGTCCCAGCTCTGGTGGTTACAGCTGGACCTTTTCTGATCCTCCCACTTATTACCACTTTCTTCCCATTGAAATCCCTCTGCATTTGCTCATCTATGTACATGTTGCATTCCCTCCTCTCTACTCTCCCATCTCTACTGTAAGAGTCATGTCATCTTCTTAAAATTGGGCCTGGTTTTTGGTTTTGATCTTTGGTATCCCCAGTACCTTATCTGCACCTAGTAGGAACTTCACAGTAAATGCTTGTTACATTGAATTGAATCTTACTCTACTATATGCATCTTGATGTTCTTTTAAATGGGTGGTTAAAAAAAAGAATTAGCTCTAATTTCCAGAGGACACATATCAAATACTAAGATCAATTGTGCAGTTATTCAATCACTTTCATACATAATGGTTCAACTATTACATGTGAAGCTAAGTTGATTAAAGAAAGGGTAAAAATGTTTAGCATCTAGTCTTTTATCAAAAAGGATTTTAGCAAAACGGTTTAATCAATGGTACCTCAATGCCTCATGTATATGGTAAGCATTTGTTTGCACACATTTATGAAAATACCTACAACAGTTACTGCAGAAGAAAACATGTATGTCATTTCACTTCCCAGAAACCTAAAACATACAGAAAATCTCAAAAGCAATAAAATTCAAATTAAATGTCATTAAGGTTAAGGAAGGGGCATCATTAGGATTCTATTAGACAAGTGTGAGACTGTGTCAAAGAGGATCTGGTATCAAGAGTACAGGGTAGGAGTCCTTGCCCCCTCTCCCATTCCAGCACCCTGATGGGCTATAGCGGGCACAGAGGCAGGACAGATTAGTGCGGTAGTAGAGGATAGGAAGTAAAACAGTTTACTCAAAGTACATGAAACGGAGTATCACAAAATAAGGCTGTAAAAGTAGGTTTGAACCAGATTACAGGAGGCCTTGAGTGCCAGACTGAGTCTGAATCAGTTCCACACAATTAATTTACTGCTAAAATGTCTCCTTAAAATTGAGGCCCCAGATTAGGTGCCATCTCTACCATGAAGTTTTTTAACTCTTTAAAAATTTCTATTTAATCTTATTTACATTTACATTGTTTTTATATTATTTTCATTTAAAAATCCATCCTTCCATCTCCTTCCCAGTAACATATCCAACATAATAAAAAATAAAAAGGGGGTAAGGAGATAGCAGTTCAGCAAAACCAACTAACCCCACAACTGAGAGTATACATAATATAACACACACGTAGCTACAATATCTGTGATGAAGGAAAGGCAATGCATTTTCTCAACTTTTCTACATGGCTAAGTTTAGTCATTTTAAATTACACAGTGTGCAGTGTTTCATTTTGTTCTGACGTTGTTCAGTTCACAGTGTTATAGCTATTGTGAATATTGCTTGCCCCATTCTGCTTACTTTACTCTAAATCAATTCATATAACTCTTCCCATGTTTCTATGAATTCTTCATAACCATCATTCTTTTGATGCAACAATACCCCCTTACATTCAGATATCACAGGGGTACTTAGCCATTCCCCAATTGTTGGACATCTCCTTAATACTGTAACCAATCTATGAAGATTTTTCTAATCCCTCTAGTCATAATTTGAAACACTCTAATACATGTATCATTTTCCCCTAAAACTATCATATTTGCTTCTATGTATGTTTTATGCCCTCTGAACATTTTAAACTCTTTTAGGGTGGGGATAATATCTTGTTTCATCTAAATACTCCTAAAGCCTAGTTTAGTACATAGCACTAAACTTTGTAGCATTTTGTAGTATTACATTAAATTGATATTGATATAAGCTATTCAGATCATATTACAAGTACCAGTCAACTTCATCTAGTGCTTTTCTTGATAAAACTATAGAATTTACAATATCAGAATGCAGGAATTAGAATGCTGTGTTAGAAATGACAGAACCTAGGGTGCAACATAGTACAATGGAAAAAGGACTGAATTCAAAGTCAGATCACCTGGTTCAAATTCCAATTCTTTCATTTATTACCCATTTGACCTAGAGCAAATCACTCCAATTCCAAAGCCTTCAGATCATCATCAGTAAAATAATGGGGTAGGTACATAATCTCCAAAGTTCTTTTATCTCTAAATCCTATGGAGGGAAAAATTAATAGGTCTAACTCTCAAAATCTTTCTCAAGTCTGCTACTGATTAGAATACACCATATCAACTTTACTTTTGAAACCTCAGTTTTGCCATCTGTAAAATGTAAAGAAAAGGGCTCAATATCAACCTGTAGTGTGGAGTAGAGGATAGAGGATAGCATCTGGAGTCAGGAACACATTTAAAATCTCACCTTAAACGCTAACTAATTGTATGATTCTGGGCCAGACATTTAACAGCTCTGTGCCTCATTTTCCATATTTATAAAACAGGGGTGTGGGGATGTGGGTGGGGTTGAACTTAATGGCCTTGAAGGTTCTTTACAACTAAATCTGTGGTCCTGGTCAGAAGAACAAGCTAACATTTACAATGAACATTATTATGCAATTAGGGGCATTTACAAAGAGGTATCTATATATAAAGCTTCTGTAGAGCATTCTTATGAGACAAAAGAATTCTAGCAGAAGACAACCAATTGAGAGAGACTTAGTGCTATGGTAGCATGCAGTCTGACAAGCTTTTCTTATTATCTGAAATTTGGGAAATGAAAAATCAGAGTCCCCTCAGTTCAGTAACAGGAGAATTGAGAAAAATTGAGTATTCAAAGGATGACAATATTTCCAAAGCCCAATGGTAGGCCTTAAAACGATTGTTTCTCTCCCCTCAACCCCAATGAACGGACAAAAAGCAGGGGAGATTTTTAAAGTAATATAGCTGAAAAACTTACAGTACTTTTAAAGCAAAAGTAAAACACATTGTATTTAGAAAACTGGGGGTGGCTAGGTGGCGCAGTGAGTAGCCCTGGAGACAGAAGGACCTGAGTTCAGATCCGGCCTCAGACACTTAATGCACACACAAACAAAAACCTAGCCATGTGACCTTGGGCAAGTTACTTAACCCCAATTCTGCCTCCAAAAAGCAAAAAAAAAAAAAAAAAAGAAAAGAAAAGAAAAAAGAAAACTGAAGTATTTTTTCCAGGTTGTCTTTGGTGTGTGTTTCTGATATTTGGGACATAAATAAGACTTATTAGTGGCCAGGTGCACACAGTAATAAATAAACAATAAAACACTACATTGAGTTCTCGATAAAATGCTTAACTTTCTACACAAATATTGTATTATTTGTAATAATAATTTTAAAAGCTGATGTCATCATAGGGAGAGAAAGGGGGAGAAATAGTTCCTTCCCACACAATTGCTTTAGTTTAACAGTTAGATGAAGAATAGTAAATACATTTTTTCTGAAGTCATTCAAAGGCTTACTCCTTTATAATCTTCCAGTCTTCTTACTGTTGTAGTATTTTTTATGCTCACTGAATATTTAAAATGTTTATCAAAACACATATTAATGCCTTGTTATTTGTTATTTATTTATGACACTTATATCAACGAATAATTACTTGGCACCTACTGAGTGAAGGGGATTCAAAGATGCAAAAGATACAAGCCATACCCACATGGGCTTTACAATCTGTTTACAATAGGAAATAAAAAGGCCAATTACATTGTAAGCACAGCATATGTTGAATGCCAAATGAATGCCATGGCAATAAAAGCCATAGACGTTCAATTCAAGGTATCATGTCTCTCTGATATTTCTGGTGAAACAATTTTCCAGATAATGAAAGCTAACTTCTTTAATGATCATAATTTTTTTAAAAAAATCAGTATTTGGAACTGAAATTTTTCTAAAAAGAGACAAATAATTGGAGAGAAAGCCATAGCTTCCAGTGGAATCATGACAACATAATAAAAATGACAATATTACCTAAATTAATTTACATATTTAATGTTATACAAATCAAATGACCAAAGTCATGCTTTTTAGAAGTAACAAAATCATAACAAAATCCATTTGGGTGAACAAACACCCTGGATCTTCAGAGAAATGGGAAAAATAATAACGAAGGGGATTATTATATTGTAAAGTAGAATTCACCAAAATCATTTGGTATTGGTTACAAAACAGAAAAGTAGAGCAACAGAACCAACTAATTAAGCAAGAAATAGAAACATGAAAATAGTGACCACTTGTTTTAAAATCCAAAGGATTTTAAAATTTGGATTTAAAATCCAAAGGATTCCATTTCTGATAAGAACTACTGGGAAAATTGGAAAGTAGTTTGGCAGAAATTAGGATTAGAATAAAATCTTATATATAACATATAACAAGTTCAAATAGATATGCAACCTGATCTAAAAGGACATACAAATTAGAAAAGAGAAGACTGCAAAATCAGGTATCTTTCATACTATAAATGGAAGGATAGTTCTTTTTTTTTTTTGAGGGGGGAAGGTAGGACAATTGGGATTAAGTGACTTGTCCCAGATCAGTCAAGTGTCTGAGACCACATTTGAACTCAGGTCCTCCTGACTCTGGGGCCGGTGCTCTATTCACTGCACCACCTAGCCTCCCCTAGAAGGGCAGTTCTTAATCAAATAAGATATAGAAATTTAAAAATGAAAATCAACAATTTTGACTATGCAAAATTAAAAAAAAATGCATGAATAAAAATGCAGACAGAATTAGAAAAGAAATACTACTGATGAAAATCTGATGTCTAAAACAGAACTTGTTTGCTGCTTGTTTAGTCATTTTTAGTGGTTTCTAAACCCCATTATGAGGTTTTCTTGGCATAGATACTGGAGTGTTTTGTCATTTCCTTCTCTAGGCCATTTTACAGATGAGGAGACTGAAGCAAACAGGGTTAGGGAACTTGGCCCGGGGTAACACAGCTAGGAAGTGTCTGGGGCCAGATTTAAACTTGGTTCTTCCTGACTCCAGCTCTGCACTCTTATCAACTGTGCCACCTAGCTGCCCCATAAAGAGTATGTTGGGAGTTTTCTTGGCAAAGATACTGGAGTAGCTTGCCATTTCTTTCTCTAGTTTATTTTACAGATGAGGAAACTGAGACAAACAGGGTTAAGTGAATTTACCAGGGTCACACACCTAGTAAATGTCTGAGGTCAGATTTAAATTTAGGTTCTCCTAACTCCAGGCCCAGCACTCACTGTGCCACCAAGCTGCCCCAAAATAAACACATATTGACACATGTAACAAAATAGTTCCCCCATTTTATAAGTAGTCAAAGATGATGAACAATAATTTAAAAAGACAGTCTGCAAACTCTAAATGAACACATAAAAACTTGCTCTCAAATCATTAATTAACAGTAAGAGAAATTCAAATGAAAATAAGGGAGGTTTCATCTTCATGAAAACTGGCAAGGAGAAAATTTACAAGCCAATGTTTTAGGGTTTGTCCATCTGCTCTGGATTTCAACTTGTAATTATGCAAGAAAAGTAAAGAAACTGTTCTTCCCACTACTAAGCATCTACTCCAAAGATAGTCAAAGACAGAAACAGGGGGGCGGAGCCAAGATGGCGGAGTAGAAACAGCTCACCCAAGCCACTCTGCCCCCAGATTCCCCCCAAACTATGTAAAAGGGGACTCTGAACAACTTCTGGAGCCCCAGCACCCACAGAATGACACAGAGAAGCTAACCTCCCGCTGAGGACAGCCCAGCAGCCCTGCAGGAAGGACCAGCACAGCGTTCTGGGAGCCAGCAGCACGCAGTGCGTAGAGCGTGCAGAGCCTGGGGAGCCAAGCGGAGCGGAGTGAGCCAAGGTTTTAGCCCCAGGGCGGCAGGGCCAGCAGCCGGCTGGAGTAACCCCAGAACACCAGAAGCTGTGGCAATTCCAGAATTATCAACATAGACATGCCTAGGACAAAGTAAGAGGTTAGTGTCCTATGGACTTTGGGACCAGTATTTGGGGAATGCGTTGGCTCCCTCCCCTGGGGGCTAGAAGCCACTGAGGAGACACGCCATTTTGTAGTTTTCAGAGGCAGCTCCAACTCCTGGCCTGCAAACTATAGGGAGATCCAATGATCAGTCTTGGGGGGTAATCGCTCTCGCTTTAACCTCCCTGGATCTGGATTGTGATCTAGGGTAGAAGTCGTGGGTGGGTTTACAGCTTGCCAGAAACGGAAGTTGCCCCCCACACGTTCGGGACGAAAATTCCTCTATCTGGCCTTAAAGCCATAGTGTGGCAACAAGCCCAAAAGTCAAGTCATTAAGTGGCAACATGCCAAGGCAAAGCAAACAGAAAAATGCAACCCTAGACTCCTATTTTGGGGGCATAGAGCGGGAAAAGGACTGTGAGGTCAGAAGTCCTGCTCCAAAAGCGCCATAGAGGACCTTAAGAAGGACTTTAAAAATCAAATAAGAGAAGTGGAGGAAAAATTGGAAAGAGAAATGAGAAGGATGCAAGAAAAGTATGAAATGAGGGTCAACAGCCTGACTGAGGAAAACAACACCTTAAAAAATAGACTAACTCAAATGGCAAAGGAGGCCCAAAAGGGCAATGAGGAGAAGAATGCCTTAAAAACCCAAATTTGCCAGATGGAAAAGAATCTCAAAAGTTCACTGAGGAGATTCATTCCTTCAGAGTTAGACTGGAGCAAATGGAAGCTAATGACTTTATGAGAAATCAAGATGCTGTTAAGGAGATCCAAACAAATGAAAGATTAGAAGGCAATGTGAAATATCTCATGGGAAAAACCACTGACCTGGAAATAGATCCAGGAGAGACAATTTAAAAATTATTGGACTACCTGAAAGCCATGATCAAAGAAAGAACCTAGAAATCACCCTTCAAGAAATTCTCAAGGAAAATTGCCCTGATGTTTTAGATCCAGAGGGCAAAATAGAGGTTGAAAGAATCTACCGATCACCTCCTGAAAAAGATCCCAAAAAGAAAACTCCCAGGAATATTATAGCCAGGTTCCAGAATCCCCAGATCAAGGAGAAAATAGTACAAGCAGCCAGGAATAAACAATTTCAATATTGTGGAAACACAATCAGAATAGCCCAGGACCTGGCAGCTTCTACACTGAGGGATAGAAGGGCATGGAATATGATATTCCAGAGGGCAAAAGAACTGGGAATGAACCCAAGGGTCACCTACCCAGCAAAACTGAGTATTTTGTTTCAGGGGAAAATATGGTCATTCAGTGGAATAGAGGACTTTCAAGCATTCTTGAGGAAAAACCAGAGTTGAATAGAAAATTTGACATCCAGACACAAGAAGCAAGAGATGCCTGAGAAGGTAATCAGGGAAAAGAAATCAAAAGGAATTTATCAAAGTTGAACTGTTTACATTCCTATATGGAAAAACAATAACTGTGACTTATGTAACCTTTCTCATTATGAAAATAATTGAAGAAGGGTATATGGGCATATGAATACATATGTGAATTTGTGTATATATGTTTATGGGTATACATGGATAGAGGGCTCAGGTCGAATTTGGTGGGAAGGGATAATACTTAAGGGGTGAAGTTAAGAGGTGAGAGAGGAATGTGGCAAGAGGAGATGGGGAGAGACAGGGTAGGATAAATTATCTCATGTAGAAGAGGCAAGGGGAAGTGGGTGCAAGGGAGGGGAAGAACAGTAAGGCAAAAAGGCAAACTATATTCTCATTGAATTTGGCTCAGGGAGAGAATGACATACATACTAAATGGGATATCTCAACCTGCAGGAGAGTAGGGGGAAGGGGGATGAGAGGAGGGATGATGGATGGGAGGGCAGCCTTGGGGGGAGGGGAGGTTGGAAGTACACACTATAGAAGAGGGACAGGATCATGTAGGGAATGGACCGGGTGGGGGGGTGGGATGAGTGGGAGAGAATTATAAGCAGCCTTGTACAATATATCTACTATGATAATGTTTTGCATAGCTAGACATGTACAACATATACTGAATTACTTATCTCCCAAGAGGGAATGGGTGACAAGGGAGGAAGGAAATGGATCTGAAATTCGAGGTCGTAACATTAAATGTTTCAAATATATATAAATACTATTATTAATACTCTTTTGCTTATAATTGGGAGATAAGATGTGCAGGCATTGGGACACAAAGATTCACCTTCCTCTAATGGAAAAGTCGAAGGGGGTATGGGAGAAGGTATGGGAGAGAGCAGATTGGAGGAAGCGATATCTTGTGGGACTGCTATTCTGGGAGGTTGGGTAGGGGAATAACAGGGGGAAAATGATTGTAACTCAAAATCTGGTGGAAATGAATGATGTAAAACAGAAGTTAATAAAGCATTTATTTAAAAAAAAAAGACAGAAACAAAGGTTACCAACATTCCTTATATTGGAAACACAATGAAATGAACTATAAACTAAGTAGGTGCCAATGATTGAGGCATGGCTACACAATTATGGAATATGAATGTAATGGAATAATATTGTGCAGTAAACAATCATCAATACAAAGGACTGATAGAAACATGGAAAGATCTGTATGAACAGATGCAGAAAGAAACAAGCAGAACCAAAAGAAAAATATACATGACTACAACAATGTAAATGAAAAGATTGCTAAAAGGAAATTAACTAAGCAATGGAAAAACCAATTAAGTCCTGGAGAAGAGATAATGAAATATATCTAATCTCTCATAATAGAGGGCTGTGGAACTGCTAGGACAACAGAATGTATACCTTGCAGACATGGCTTTATATTAAATTCTTTTTGTTTAACAGTTTTTATTTGCCACAAGGAACAATTCAGTCTTGGAGTAGGGTAGAAAATTACTGTTATTTAAAGACAAAAGAATCAGCAAAATATATTTTAAAAGAAAAGAAGATGTATTATTTACTTCTGTGCCATCTTAAATAGAAAATAGGAAATCTAATTTAATCTTTTCTCAGTAACTAAGGATGATCATTATGTACTGTGGAGCAAGAGGTCTATGCCTACATTTTAATTTTTCTGCTTCTTGCTTCAATGTTGCCATTCCAACTTCTGTCATTTATTTAAAGTCCCCTCCAACCTCTTCTATTTGCCACTCAGCTCAGTCCCAAGAAACCTGATAAAGAAAGTTTTTAAGAATTGTACATTGGGGGCGGCTAGGTGGCGCAGTGAGTAGAGCATCGGCCCTGGAGTCAGAAGGACCTGAGTTTGGATCCGGCCTCAGACACTTTAATGCACACACAGACAAAAACCTAGCCGTGTGACCTTGGGCAAGTTACTTAACCCCAATTGCCCTCCAAAAAGCAAAAAAAAAAAAAAGAATTGTACATTAAGATAACTGCATATTAAGGATATATGAGCCAGTAAGGCTCTTGCTAAGGAACTAAGAAATAAAAGCATTTTATGACATCTTTTAGTCATTCAAAGGTGATTTTTGTCAATTTCAGAGTATGATTATTTCTTGAAGGAATAAGGATGTCAGAATATAAGTAACAAGTTAATATATTATTTGCTAATGATAATATAAAAAGAGGAAAAACTCCCAGGTGAGTTTGAAATTAGTGAAATCCCCCAAAGCACAAGTCTACTACACTGTACCAGTTGAAGAATCAGTATCCTTGGGTTTGATGCATGACTATTATTGACTGTGACCTTCACTCATGTGCCTTAATTTTCTCATCTATAAATTGGGGGTTTTATATTTCCTTATGGAAAAGGGGATGTATGGCAACTATAACTGGGAGAGAAGACAATTTTGGATGAGTTAGTAAAGATTGGCTACACTGTTCACTTGAGAGAAAGGCTATGGAAATTAATAACAAAATGTAGTCTGCACTTGCATTGTTCAGAACACATTTTAACTTTTAAACTTCTCTTCATTTTAAAAAATTCATTATCCAGTGCTTGGAGTACTACTTTCTACTTATATTTTGAGATATGATTCAAGGTTTAATATGATTCTACTCGAAAAAAATTTGTCCAAATTCACCTAACCAGAAGTTGACTCTATTTCATGTCCCCAAAGTGGTCAATTTCTAGTCTTAATTGCTTACATCCCTTTGTGAAGGCATGACAATGGCAGGTTTTAAAAGAATGATTATCCTTTCTTTACAGGTGGCTATCAGCTTCCAAACTTAAGAAAAAATGTAGTCACTATCAAGATTATGAAATTCCCAGATGTAAATACTAGCTCTATTTTGTCCAAACGATTAGTTCACATATTACCACTGTTTTGTTCTATACCACATTCCTATTTATATTCAAAAAGCAAGTATCACTTTATGAGATGCTTGGAGATACATTTAGCTCTCTAAAAAGAAACAACTAAGTATAGTGAGGGGACTTCTGGGTCACATGACAAACACAATGGAGGACTAGACAATTCTTGATGATCCCATATTCCTCTCAAACTTCTCTGAAACAAAAATAATGCACCCAAAATAAACAAACTTGTCACCATGATCTAGGGCAGCGAGAATCCAAAAGAATGGTCAAGTGAACAAGGCAACAGACCCATGAACATATTTCTATACTGAGGTCACTCAGCTTCCCTCCCCCACACCTCACACTACCTGCAGGGAGGCTGCGCTGGCTAATCCATTTGCATGCTTCAGACTCCCCTCCTTATCCCAACTCCAGGCTGTGGAGGCCTGCTCTAGGACAGATAACCAGTGCTCCTCTGCAGTGCTCCAGTTCATGGAATCTTGCTAGGACCACACAGCCAGCACCCCTGTGGGCAGCATTCTATGCTGAAAAAGATCTCTGCAGGAGAGCCAGGAACAGAGGGAAAGGGACATGACACTTGTCTGGGCTGGAAATAATGAACTGCCAGTGATGGGCCAGAGAACTGAGGAACAGAGGGAGTGGTAAATGACATAGAGATAGGCCATAGAGTGAAGGAGGGCTCTGTGGCACCCATTAAACCTCAGGGAAAGCACTCAGCATTCAGCTAGGCCCAGTTCTGTCCATCTAAAAGTCGCTTGCGGCACAGATCTGGGCTGGAGAAGTGTGAATTGCCCAATATGAGAGGAGGCTGAGACACTTTAAGATCTAGCCCCCATAGAAACCACCATTAGAGGGGAAGGGAGTCAGTCACAAAATGAACAATGAGGGAAAAGTAGGGGGAAAAAACTGAAATGACTATAGCTTTCAGCAGGTATGCTCACAGTAACTGAGAGAGCATCAGTATAAGAGTAATGATATCTGAAAGTTCTATTGCACTTTTAAAAGAGTGCCAAGTGCCCAGCCCAATATCACCTCAAATGAACACTCAACTGCTACCAGAAAGGAAACTCAGGTTCAATGAAGTGAAATTTAAAGACTTCCTGTTGTCACACAGTTCCTAAGTTCTACTGGTAGTCTTTAAACTTAGTTATCCCTGGTCCTAAGTCCAGCATTCTACCCACCACACGACTACATCATACTTATTCTCAAGGGAATAGACAGCTGATAGCAGGTCAGAGAGTGCATGCCATGGTGGAGAGAATACTGGATTCAGAAAGAGAAGACCTGAGTTCAAGTATCAGATCCACTGCTTCCCTAGCTGCAAAATGGCAATAATAACACTTGTACTACCAATCTCACAGACTCACTTTGAGAAAAAGGCCTTGTAAATCTTAAAGAATCACATGAATGTGAACTGTTATTAGTATTTCTAACTCAAATGATTTGTTACTAGAAAAAAAAATCCTGCTTTGCAAAATAGAACAGGATCTTCGCATAAGCGTGCAGTGCTTGAAAGGAAGGTTCTCAAGGTAAAACTGGCTTCCTGGATAAATAGGATATCAGATCAGAGCCTTCTGAAGCCTCCTCTGGAGAGCTCACTGGTCTCTCAATAGACTTCCTTAATACTTCCATGGAGTAAAAGTTAACCCTATTCAAGTTGTTTTAGCTGTCATTTAAAGAGATGACACAAACCTAATCCCTTGTCTGCAGTGTATGAACCCTTAAAGTGTGAATATTGCTTTAACTTACAACTTAGATTTCTATTCTAATGGATGAGTGGGATAAACACATGCCAAAGAAAATCTGGAAATTTCATTTTTGTCCCATTTCTGCCAGATTAATTATCAGAGTATCAGGAAAGTGGTATGTTGATTTATTAGAGTTTCACCTCTTTCTTGGTCTTGGCCCAATCTGTGGTAGTAAAGATGCTAAAGAGGGGGGAAACATAAGCCTGCATAATCCAAAAATGAATGATGGAACCCCTGAATAAATTACTGTTCACAATTTTCTTTTAATTCCAATAGGAATGAAAACTTCAAAGCAATTTTGATTACTCCTAGATTGGACAGATGCATATAAGCTTTAAAAGGGAAGGAGAATAAAAACAGGAAAAGACTATCGTGAGGATATGTGTCCTAGACGAGTAACCATTTTTAGCTTATCTTTTTAACACTTACCTTCCCCCTTCCAAATAATATCACCTTATATGAGGTCTTGGAGTCAAAAGATCAGAATTCAAGTCCTGGTTGTCACCTTTGTATGTGATCAGATAAGATCATAGTGCAAAAATATTTGTAAATATAAAGCATTATTTAAGTATAAGCTATTGTTATTAGTGTATCAATTAGTGTAAGTGTATCATGTTCCACAAATGGTCCTTAAGATATCTGTGTTGAAATCAATTGTGACTCTTTTACAAACAATTCAAACTGTTATGAACTGAAAAACAATCTCTAATTCATTTATCAGGCACTTACTGAATAACTATGGAATACCCAAGTATTGTACTATATATTTAAAACCAACATTCGTTTCTTTGAGGTTGCAGACTTCCCATCTAAAGTTTTCATCCAAAAAGGATCATCTGTCTTATCCATGGTCCTATGATCATTTCTCCTAGTCAGATCAGGATCATAGATTTTAGAGCTGGGGGGACCTAAGAGATCTTTGAGTTTATTTACCCCCTCATTTTATAGATGAGAAAACTTAGATCCTGAGAAATCACATAGCAAGGGTCAGGAAGAATTTGAACTCAGGTCTTAATGGCTCCAATTCTAGTACTCTATGCAATGTAGATTTAAATGACATCACATTTTCAGAATATATCATTATTTTTCAGTGATGGAAAAAAATATATTTTGTGCACTTGAATTAACAATAAAATGATAGTCTAAAAAGTATTACATTAGAAAATGGAAAATCATATTTTGACACTTGAAATTAATATTATGACATCGACTTTTTAAAATAAAATGCATTATAGTATAGAGAAGAGATTTTTATAAGCTCCAAATAAGCCCTATTTTTCTGGACATTACATCTATGAGAGCAGGGGAAAAGGATAACCATGATGAACTACGTCAGAAGGATAACAAACACCCAGCTGTCAATCACATAAAACTTATTTATAAACTTTTCATGGAGAGGAAATAAAGTGGTACCTCAGAGCATGCATGTATAGGATATTACATTGTAGTCATTTATGCAGGAGCTACTTTTGCAAGTGAACAAAGATACATACATACATATATATATATATATATATATATATATATATATATATATATAACACATAAACACTGAACATTTACCATCATTTGAGATGTAAATATTATGGATGAAATATTCAGCACCAACCTTTCTGTAGTCTTAGTAAACAGACACATGCTTTCTCCCACAATAAAACTATGATTACTCAAATCCAAAATTTCAGGAACAATGATCTACATAAAATAACCCAGCTCCCAAAAGTATGTCCTATGTTTCTAAATTTGCAGGATAAATGGGTAGAGGCTTATGTAACTCTTGATTAAAAGTACATTCTTTAATCTCTCTTCACTTTGACTTCACTCAATTTCATCATTGAAAAAGGGTTATTTTTCTGGGTTAAATTAATTGAGAAATTAAAATTTTTCACTTAAATCTGTTTATTTTACATAACACTAAGTACTTATGAATCTGAGTAAGAAACTCAATATTTTATAAGCACCCTAGACATATACTAAAAACCCCCCTTAGACCTACATCCCATGTCAGCTATATCTAGTATTAATGCAAATACCACGTTAATGTATTTTATACATTCAGCAGAACAAATCAGCTCCTGCTCAGATTTGTAGAATACTTTACATGTTCCATTAGATGAATAATAATACTAATAATGTTCACTTTAACTTCATAAATCTTTCAAGGAAATATGAAGGGTAATTGGTTGTCTTAAAATTACTGTATGAGTAAGATTCTATGACAAATTTAAAAGCATTTATTTAAGTATATTTGACACATGAAAGCTATTTTAAATAAAGTTATAAATATTTCTTAAAATGAAAATAGTCTTAAATAATTTCCAATTGAGAACTTTGAAATTATCTTTTGTGTGATTAAATTATATCTCACATGTCTAGTTCAAATCTTTCTCATATATTAGATGTAAATGTTTAATTTGAAAAGTCATACATATCTGAAAAATAACTGTCCATACTAAAAAAAGTAACATTGTAATTTCTAAAAATACAGAATTATAAATTATAAATAAATGAAAATATTTTGTGATGTTTAATTTCCCTTAAATTCAATAATTCTAGTAAATATATAAAATGCTGATATCTAAAAGTCTCCAGTTCTACCTATTACACAATATCAAGTCTGAAAAAAAAGCATTTTCTTTGACTAGTGGCTCAATGGCGCAGCCTATGTGCAGGCAAGTAGAACACACAAAATTCAATGTTTTGCAAATTACAAACAGCCTTGGAAAGTATAAGTTTTAAAAAATTTAACAGGGTTTTGTAAAATGACCGGTTGTACAGGTCAAATCACTTATTTCCTCAAATTCAATATGAGTTTTACCTTTATTTGTGAAATCATTTAAAGAGAGTGAATAAAAATACACTGTGGGTAGTTATAGCCTAAAAAAATAAATACAAGGGATTGATATTTATGTCCATATTAATTTGCCTTTAAATAAAGTTTTTCTGTCCAAAAATTTTAAGTTTCTATATTTGTTTAGTTTCAAGTTTGCTTTTGAATAATGTTCTGCCATAAAATTTGATGCCTACTATTTCCTAAAGTTTCTAAATATATTTGCTGCAAAATTTAAAACTGAGTCAATTATTTTAATTTAGCATGTCTATGGTATTAATTAAATAAGGCTTTACTACTGCATGCTGCAGGTGATAGAAATGCTAAGGAAAACCTGTTCTGTCACATTCTTAGTACTTCTGATGAATGAGTAACCCTCAACACATTATGTATCTCTAGTAAAATACAGTTAGTTGTGTTTTACATCAGGATAGTAAATTTACAAAATATTATGTCTCATGACTCCTCCCTCCTCCACTCCCATAAAATATGTTGTAGAAAGTATGTTTTTGAATATTAAAATCAGTCTACATTGCTTTTCCCCTTGGTGCAGGTCAAGGGAAATATTCACAAAAATATACTGCTGCTGCTATTAAGTCTGAACAAAAAAAATCAATAAAACCATTTTAGGTACATGGCAAATGCACACCTAAAAACTGTATATAATAAACTTTTTTGCATTTTGTTTTGTAAGAATAGCTCCTTTTAAAAGTCAAGTTAGTTGATAGAGAGAAGTCTTGCTTCTTTTCCTACTGTGTTCCCTCAACCTAGCTGCTAATCCTAACACAGAAAAATAACTTTATTCAAAATTTGCACTCTATCCTTTTTTATATTTTTTTAAAGTGACCCTGTAAATTTACTCAAGCTGTTTAAACACTGAAGATATGCAAAAACACTGACTGCTTGTATTCTATATTTAGAGACATCAGCGGGGGAAAAGTGCTTTAGTGACTCTACAATTTAATCGTTTTATTTCATAAGAGAGGCTTTAAAAAAAAGTACTTCAATAACACTGGAGAGGTCTAATCAATTTGACATTTGTTAAGAAAAACTAAACTCTCAGTGCATATCCACACCACACAATGAGCATTGTGCTTCTGTGTCCCTCACTATCACTACATCTATTATGTGGATTGCATTTGGTCAAAACTAACAGTGAACTCATCACAAAATCAAAATAATAGCAACTTAAACCTTTACCTTTCAATTCCCACCAAAATGATTCAATTCCTAAAGCTGTTTTCATTCCATTAAGGTTGGAGTGGGGAAAGAAGAATTAACTTTTTTTATGATAAGATTTTCACACATGTGAATGTACGTATGAATGTATATACATACATGCTATAGATATAAAATACACAAAATAATACACAAAAATAATCTTAGATGTTGAGTATCCTAGTTTTCTTGTTTTTTCATGAACCCACAACTGTTCCCAAACTATGACTTTTTTATATTCATCATATTAATATGGTTTCTGTGATTTTTAGTACCTTGAAATCATGCACTATGTTACTAATTTACAAAGCTTAAACATCAAAAATTGGTAGCTGATATAATATATTCCACTTGAAAATTTTTGTAAGGACAACATAATTTGTTGAGGAAGTTATTTCTATTGATTCTTCATCTCTGAAATAGGCATATATAGTCTTAGAATAGCCATATGAGACAAATTAAGATGAAATTTTCTTTTATCTACTCTTTGAGTAATTTTCTCTACTTAAAGGTCATAAAGCAACATAAAATTTAACAATATTAAGGCACATTAACAAACTAAAGCCACTAAGGAATCATTTCACTTCTAGTTTACATTATATTTCAATGGAATCTTTTTTTCTTTGTCATTTCCTCAAGCAGATATCTTTGTTTACTGTGACAAGAAATATGGTCAGTGTAAACACACCATTACTTAAAATTTAGAGAGAAAATGCAAGAATACTGATAGAACCTTTACAGGAGATATCTTTGCTGTTGTCAAATAATGCATACCAACTATTACATTGGATGGCTACTTTTAAAATAGAAAATGGTGGCTGAATTACCCTTTAAAAATTCTCAGGCTATATTTGGTTTAGCATTCAAAGTGCCTGAAGGATGAAGGTGGTCTGCATGTTGAACTTAGTACTGTGTGGGTTATAGTCTTTGTTTGCAGTCTTAACTGGGGATTGCACCTTAGCTACCGTAGTTCAAGCGTAAAAATACTTTGTCTGTAACACTATATACTGTTGCCAGTGACCCTCTAAATCCTTGAACCAACTGTGTCTTCTGGTGTCACAGAAGATAATGCCAATTTATTGCAATGTGTGGCTTTTTTAACTGATTAAAATTAAGCCGTAAACACGTGACAATGGAATTAGCACATTTAGAGAGTCTGTTTTCCCACATCCCATTTTGCGCTAGTGCGGCTGATCCCTGCAACTCTACGCGGGTGCAATTTTAATGACTTTCCTGGGTTTTGATGTTCTTATGAAAAAGCACTGCTTGGTGTTTGTGGAGAAGGTAGATATGGAGGCTGAGTAGCTGTGATTGGGGACATGGTGACATCGTTTCTGTTTTTCGATAGGATCGGTGTCATTTTCCTCTCAACGATAAGACACCTCCACTGACAGAGCCCGATTAGGGAAAATTTTATTATAAAATTCACTTTTATCGAACGAGGATGGAGTGATAAACAGTTCAGCCTCAGGGAAGAAATAGAACAGATTTTCTTTCTTTTAAAAATTCCTCTTCCCCTCCCTTCCCTATTCTTCCTCCTCTTCCTCATCCTCCTCTCACTCTCAAGCTCTCTCTTAAATGTGATTGTGTTTCAGTTATTATTAATGGGTACATAGGAATTCCCAAAACATGTGATTGCTAAGATAAAAGCAGATGGATCAAAAGATACTTGAATGTTGTTACAAAAGAAAATTTATTTTACAGTATGGTTAAAAAATGTTAAAGGCAAGACTAGTCTGCTTCCTAAACTTGCCTTTCCTGATAAATCGCTAAACACTAGCTCCTTAGCAAAATGAGGTCCTAAGGAAAATATTAAAGCCAACAGAACAGTGGTTTCATTTTCAACATATACTAACATTTTACATTTGCTTCTCTTCAGGAATAAGCATTTGCCAAGTAGGCTGCAGGGAAAAGAGGAGAAAACTTATGGCCTTCTATTGCTTTAATAAAAATTAAAAAAAAAAATTTTAAACCACCCTAATGCTCCAAGGAAGAACATAAAACAAATATAGATTTTTTAAAAATCTAAAACATTTTTACTTCAGTACTTGATAGTTTACAGAAAATACCTTTAATCTAGCCTCCAGTGTCATAAGTTCTATCTCTGTTTACCCATTATGGAATATTTATGGATGGTTACTATATGAAGAATCATTTAAAACATTATAATGTACATTTGAATTTTGTTCTGTGGTTGTTGTTTCTGGTTATTTTAAATAATTTTTCTAAAGGGAAGCTGATCAACTAATTCAATATATCTTTCGACCTGATGAATCAAAAAGAGTCTCCCTCACAGGACAAAAATGTGTTGGTAGGTACTAACATATTATGAAGAGATTTGCAATGCTTGATTTCTTCAGAACGTTGATGCTACAAGCAAGTAAAAAGAGGGATTTTTTTCTTCATTTAATAGAAATATTTGTGAGAGAAAAAGCAACAGACAGCAACATTTTTGTTTATTTTTGTTTGGAACTCTAAATTCTATAGTGACTATATACATACATAAATGAAATTTCCAAGGAATGTTTTGACGTTTTTTGTCAACACCAATTGAAGGAATGTTATTTTTTTCCTTGTGCAAACCCTTTTAGCATACTAGAGACAGTTAGATGTCAACAATGACTATAAGAGTTAAATCAAGTCACCCCATTCTAGTATTAGTAATATCTATATTTACAACAAAGTAATAATGGTTTTATAAAAGTAAACTATTTTTATGATGCTACACAATTTATTGTACCATTGGATATTTTAAAAAATTAAGTATAAGAATGGGCTAATCAGAAATAGGCTAATAACTTGATAATAAAAAATGGTGGCATACTTTTACTCATCATATGATGAAAGGGAAAGAATAAAATGTAGTAACAACGCTAACAAAGCTATTATGGATAAAAGAATACTCAATCTACTCCCTTATTCCTTTACTTCAGGATTTTATTGTGAATAAAATTCAGACTTGGTACCCAAATTACCAGGTAATGGAAGGTAGTTATACTAGAATGCAGTCATTTCATTTCCTTATATTGATCATTTCCCTAATATTCATATAGCCAAAGACCTATAATTACCAACATTTCACATTGTTTATAGTTTTAAATGCTATAATGGAGAAACAAAGTTCCTTAACAATAACAGAGAACCAAAAGAATAATAGAAATTTACTGTTTTCTTATGTTCTTTTCAACCATATGCTTTTTAACAAGCATATAGTACCATGCAATGTCAACTTGCTTGAGTATAAGAATCTCTTATTCAGCTACTCTATTCATATACATTCAAAAGAACCAATAGGCCTAATAATATTTTGAAGACAACTATGACTTTAGAAAGAATCAAATTTGACAGAGTACAGTACAAACAATAAAACACAGAAAATAAATACTTAAGTGCATCTTTCCTTAATTTAAATTTCTTTTTGTGCAAAGCATCCCTATTTGAATACCCATGGTTTGCTACAATATTAACTTTTAGATATACTGTAGAACCTCTTCTATGTCTGATGTTAGGAATAGTAGTTAATTATTATAATACAATAGTATATTGGGCAGCTTATTGAAAAGTGGATATTTTTCTTGACATATATAGACCATAGCAGTGTATTCAAATACATGCTATATATTTGTACATATATGGACATACATGTAGATATACACCTAGCCATAAGGAAGAGAATGTTTTTAAATATTAGATTGAATTCTAAATACACTAGGTAAATTTTTGATTAAAGAAAATCTGTAATAAAATCCTTTGAAAATTGAAGAATTCTTTTGAAAAAAGAATTAGGATATAATAAAATATACTTCATAATAAAACTACAAATAACAGCAATTTCCTTTCATGATTCATTTAGTCTCTTGCAGTGCCTAAGGGTTATCATTACAAATACTGGAGGTGTGGATAATTTGTTGCAGATTTGGAATGAGAAATTTTCTTAAAAGCCAACAACCTCTTGTTTTATAGATGAGGAAACAGAGGCTCAGAGAGGTTGAGTGACTCAATCAACATAAAACAGGTGGTGGCAGAAATGAGATTTAAACTTCGTTTCCCTGACGATAATCCTATGCTCTTTTCCTCTGTACCATACTCAATTTGCAAAAGTATTTATTGATAGAGAGCTTCCAAATACACAGGATCAACAAGTTATCCAATGCTTATAATGAAGATCAGATATGTATGTGTGTAGGAACCCACAGAGTAAAGAATCTGCATGGTATACAGAAAGGAGAACCGGACCTTGAGGGAGTGGACCTACAGGTCAAATCCCAACATCACTATTACCCGGCTCTATGAATGTGGGCAATTCACTAATTCTCTCTGTCTCCGATTGTTCATTTTTACTCTATAAGTTCGTTATGAGGCAAGTACTTGGTAAACTATGTAGTGATTATATAAAGTTATTGCTCCTCTGGAAAAAAAACCCACCTAGGGCAATATTACTGATCTTTCAACTTAGTTCTTTAGAGGTCCCGTCTTTCAAGATGTTTGACTGTATTTCTCAACAGTTGGTCAATAATGGTATTCTAGTAAGGTGAGGTGATAAAATGGATAGAATGCTGGGCTTGGAGTGAGGACGATGAGTCTAAGTGAGTTCAAATCCAGACACTAGCTGCATAACCCTAGTCAAGTCCCTTCACCCTGTTTTCTCATCTGTATGTGAAATGAACTATAGAAGGAGACAGCAAACTACTCTAGTATCTTTGCCAAAAATAAACCCCAAATTAAGGGCAGGAAGAGTGACATATGACTGAAATGAAGGAACAACAAGAAATATAGCTTCTGTTTCTGGGGCCTCCAATGTCTAGAGTGGCCAGTGTAGGTTTATGTGGCTATAAATATACCTCTCTCAAAAAAATTGTCAATCTCTTCCAAGAAGAATCTCCGATTGGCTAGTAGAAAACTGATACACAGAATAAAGAATAGCTGATAAAGAGATAATCCACTGTGGAAATATAGTTCCTCAGCATGGCAGCTTCAGCATTCATTGAATGGCAAATGTAGGGTGATAGTGGGGAAAAAAGGGAAAGTTTCTGTGGTTTGCATTTGAAGTATGAAAGAGCCCAGAACTGAGCCAACTTCAGATGTGAAAAACAGAAGGCCATTGTTTTCCAAAATACTATCTAGATATCATTTTCTTTATAATAATTGGTGGACTGGGTCTCAAGCTGAAGCCCTCCAGGATTGTATCCTAACAGTAGATAATTATTAGTCAAGATTATTTTCCAGAAGGAATAAGAAGGGGCCATTTGTCAATATTTGTAAAAACAATTAGAGTTTAACTCTAGGTGCCAATTTGTTTTCTAAATATTCAAAACTGCCTGTGTCTCTACCTCCTTTCCTCATATTGTATATACCAATCATTCCACCCAAATCTTTAAATCAGTTTTTATAAAGCTTATATTCAATAAACATTAGCATTCCTTCCATAAAGTTTAACATTCCATCCTTCTTTCCCTTCTGTATAAATGAATAATTTGGATAGGACAATAGTACCTAAACTGGTGGTAGAGCTGAGTATGCCAGTTACAGGAACACTTAAGCGCCCATTGGCACAGCAAGACTCAAAGCCCTGGGAGGCTTCAAAGAAAGACATTTTTTTCTTCTTCTTCTTCTAGAACTCTTTGCTTTCTAGTAAAGCTGCAACCACAATGTTCTCTCTCTTAATGCCACCATAAAAAATCAAAACACTTTAAAACAAATTGATGTACTCTTTAATACAGTCATCACATCATCACAGGACCCTTGCACCCTGCATGGCGACAACCGTGGGGATGCAAACCACACATCTATCTCTTTGTTGCCTGCTTCAATGCTTTAAGAAAAAAATGGAGCGAGAGAGCCTCTCAATTGAGATATTGGCACCTTTGATTGACAAGACCTAATCAGCTTATCTCCACACTAATAAAGTTGATGGCCTGTGGAGCTGGTATGTGCCCAGCACTGAGTGAACTTTTAGTAGGCAAAGCCTCAAGGGCCAGAGTCTGAGGCTCTTGCTTAGCTAAACTGGCTTAAATCAATTCTTAATGGGCTATTTCCATTTGGATCCACCTGAAAAGATGGAGACCTGCAATAACTGACACAGTCGTCTTGATTCACTGTGGCATCATGGTCAATTTAGCTGAATATGTTGCCAAATATGACTTCATTACAATTAGACTCTAGGGGTAAAAAAAAAAAAAAGCAAATAGTTAATAATATAGTGTCTCCTATATTCCCTACATTGTTACTAAGTAAAAACAAACTCAACCCTCATAGAAAATCCTAAACTAATTTTGTTTTCCTATTTTCAACCTCCATTCATTCAAAGATTTGCTCTCTTTCTGCTAAGTACAAAGAATTGTCCTGAGTGCAGGGAGAAAGAGAAACATGGTTAATTTCAGTATTTAATTAAATAAGGTGAGGTTCCTGCCCTTAAAGAATGATGTAACAGATAAAAAAGGAATGATGTAATAGGGAAGATAAGACAAATAATGAATAGCTTTAATATAAACTAATATACATGGCCAAAAGTTATATAAAATACGATGAACCTGGATAAAAGATCCCTGCTGGTTTAGAGGATTTGGGAAGGCTTAATAAAACAATTGATATTTGGGGTTGCCCTTTTTAATTAAGGATAGTAAGATCTTTGATAACTTTTTTCTGCATATCAGTAAGCAATTGACCCTTTTAAATATTCCCAGAGTATAGTACCACTGTTTCCTTGTTTGGAAATGGTTTTCTTATGATATAGTTGACTGAATATTAACCTTATCAGAAGATTGAAGAATATAGTGATATTTTCCTCCTCTGAATTCTTAGAATAGTTACTATCTGTGCCATCTGACATTATCTATATTATGATATTGAATTGTTATATCTCTCTTGTAATGTTATTTAACTTTTTTACATCTTATCTTCTTTCTTCACTGGATTGTAAACTCCTCAAGGGACTATGCCATACTTGTTCATATTCCCCCATAGTACTCACCATGAAGCCTGGAATGTAGAAGGCATTCAATCAACTTTTGTTAAATGGCTGATAGGTGGGAGAAGGAAGCTATGATATAAAGCTAATAAAGAAATATGGATACACCGTATGTAAAAAAGTACAATATCTCTTGATAATATGACCTTTTAATCAAGAGTTTCCATGCAATTTATGAATAGCAATGTTGTTTTGTTGTTGTTTCCCTGTGAGTATATAGGGAGGCCATAGCCAAGAGTCCAAGTGTAAATGAAATGATGGAAGCACCAAACATCTCCTCAAACAAGTGCCTTAGGAAATATTACATGATGCCTTATTTTCATTACCAGTGTGAGGGGAAAAATATAGAATGGACCTCATGATTGTGTCATCACAATGGGCAGGTCTAAATAGAGGTATAAATTCACCTGGATAAAACCTGATACAAATGAGTGTCTTGCAGAGCAAAATGACTCCTAGAAATTTTGGCAGTGGTCCAAATTCTGCACACCCTTGGCAAAAGCAAATATAGATGACCCTACTGGCTACCATATTTACAGAGTGGTCATTGAAAACTGTCAGGAAGGTTCTTCTCAAACAGCAATATACCTTAAGTATATAATCATTTGTTTAAACTCAGGAAATTTTAACCATTTTCCAAAATGGAGCTTTCTATATCAAATACCAGATTACAGAAAATCTTGAGCAATATTTTTCATTCAGATTATAGTCTTCATGCTGTAATAGACTCATACGAAATCCACTCTAGCCTTATCACTCAATATTATCTTCACTGCTGTACAAGGGAAGATAATTTTGCAATAAAATTTAATTTACAGAGCTTATTTTCCACTAATCTCCTAACAGAGAGAAAATGAAATGTACTAAGGTACACACTCTAAGTTATGACCCTAATGGTATTTTTTATTTCTGAGAATGTAAAACCCAAAATGTATCCAGTTTACCAGGCAGAAATTATTGACATATTTTAATTATGTTAAGACTTTGTTTCTAGGAACAGTAAGTAAAACAGGTGATCAGATAAAGAAATGGATATGAGACAACTCAGTATGAATAAAGAGTTTCTTTGTGAGACTTTTGTTCTTTAGGAAAAGAAGAAATCACTAAAAATACAAATATTAGTTATGAAAGTTCATTTTTATTAATGTCACTAATTTTGTATGTCACTATCAACAAACACTGGTAATCACTGATTGCTCAGTTTAGAAAGACCATGTATGGATGTCAAACTAATATGGCAAATTTTAACTAATGATATAAAATCTGCTTTGATGGATCACAGGGCAAATTTGTATATTTATAGAAACTGTTCCTCTCTTGATGAAACAACAAGAACAATTACCACTTTCTTATCCAATACAGATTCCATGAAAAATAATTAAAACCATAACTTATAAGACATGTCAATAATGAAACTTTATTTTATACTATGATATAAAGTAATATGTTAAAATATAGTAATATGATGAAAAAATTTTTCTGTAAATACTGTAAGTTCATCTAAAAGATGGTTACATGTTCTCCCACTGATCCCAAATAAAAATCAAGAAACTATGATAACGTACTTTTAAAAAGCATTTATAAAGTGTTTACTACGCATCAAACACTTTGTTAAGTATAGAAGATATACATACAAAAGTAAAATCAGTCCTTGCCCTCAAGGAGCTTATATTCTAATAAAGAGTGACAGCCAATCCAGGGGAAGGGTGTACACAGAGTGGGGTTGACAAGATGAAACAGTCAGAAATAAGAAACCCTGTCCCCACCTTTCCCCAATTCTAGAGATTAAAAGTTTATATCTCTTAGGATATTTATGGTCTCTGATGGAGAACTGCGGGTTGAACAAGATGGCTGACATGACCATTGAGAAAGATAGTCTAATTTGTAGTTTTTGTCCTGTGTAAAGGACAACACAACCCTCCAGCCAGATTACTTCTTCCTCACTTTCAAGTTATATCATAACAAGGCCAAAGTGATATTAAATCATTTATTAGGTTTTAAAGTTTAAATATCAAAGTTATATATGTGCAGAAGTATTGTTCTGACATTTGAATTTCAGCAATAGACAATTTTGAGACATTTTGAGTAATACAACACTTGACATTTCCATGTTAATATACAAAACAGTGACGGTGCAAAAAAGTCACCTGCTCATCAACACTTGGCCTTTCAATAAGACTTTACAAGTCTATTACTTACTTTAAATCTTTTTTAAATTTTACAAAAAAAAAAGAATATATCACATTCATTATGGATTAGACTTTTGCATTTCACTGATAAAGCTCAATTAATAGCTTTTCAAGTAGTTTATTTCCATTTATCATCTTTTATTCTTTAGATGCTTGCAAAGTAATGTCCTAGCAGAGAAGCTATAAAAGTTTCTGTGAGACATTTCTCTAATTTTAATAACTATAAGAGGGAAAGCAAATTCAGGAAAATTTCATCACCCAGTGCAAGATATAACATTGTTCCTGGTTAATTTTAAATGAAAAACTATAGTAAATATTTACCACAATACTCTTTATCTCCATAACCTCGGAACAACCAAGGCAGAAATATTTTGACATAAAAGATCTCTAGATGGAAACACTGAAGACATTTTAAAAAAAGAAAATAAGTAGGGTAATAATGAAGAACAAAATATCTGACATTTTCTAGCTGTCATACTTTGCAAATTAACAAGCAGACATTGGCTTTTCTTTGAGGTCAATAACAGCACTTATTGATCTAAAAAGTTAATACCCACTAAGGTCAATATTAAATCTCCAGGGTCAACAAATCTGGATGCTGGCTTGAGCTTCCTATTACAGATAAATATTACTGTGCTAAAATGGGTACAATTTTCTTTGGAGATACCAGGAAATGGTATCTGAAATGGAATTCTGGTACAAAAATGATCTACAAGAAAAAAAGGGGGGGGCCATGATGTTGAAATGTACAAAGAGAATTCTTTTTATTCCCTTATATTAAGCTCTATCTAGAAAAATCTTTAGATAAGTTGACTTTTATACTCATTTATAGCAATATTTCTTTTTTTTAGAAATTTAATATTATACCAGTATTTAAAGAAAAATAAAAAATATTTAAAATTTTAATGTTCTTAATATTTTTGCTTTTACAAAATCACTGACAGTCAATCAGCAGCAAACAATAAATAATGCTTGACTAATATAAAATTAAGAAAATCCGATATAAAATAATTTAATGGACCAATTATGGCAAATTCTTAATATTTTTCTTGAACTTAATGAAAAAGCTGAACATATTTCTACAAGTTCTAATTTAGTAGACTCAAGCAGGACATTTTGGGTACTGCTAGGTATGTATTTAACTCCTATGTAACATAGTCAATGTGCTGTGATGAAAAAGCCTTGACATGAGTTAGTTGTATATAAAGGTTATATTAATTTGGATTTTTTTTTATAATTTAGAGTAAAAGGTTAGACTTTGAGGTTTACCATTCTATGGCAAACACCTTCAAAAGAAAATGTTTAGTTTAAAAAAAAATCAAAAGGGGAATGTTTAGAGTAAGAGAAAATGAAAAAGAACAAAATACTTGTTTTAGCACATCCCAAACATCTTGCTATATACAATATGCTAATTACAGATAACTTTTGCATACTCACTGAAGTAAATGACCTATGGATCTTACTCAACAATATTTGTCATACCATATTCGAAAGTAATACAACTAAATACCCTTTAGAAGACTCTACAGTTCAGACTTCACTCAGTTCAGTGAAATTAAGAATGAGAAGGAGTACTAGACTTTATCTAGTTTAATCTCATTTTAAAAATAAAGAATTAAAAGCCTGAGACTTGTCCAAGACCAAATAGGCTACCAGGAAAAGCTGGGATTCAAACCCAGGATGTCTGACTCCAAATCCAGTACTCTTACACACACACAATCAGCAAGCTCTCCCTACATTTGCTATTAATTTCTTAGTGAAGGGGCTAAAGCTAGGGTTAGATTAAAAGACAAATGTCAAGTTTGCTTCTAGAATCATGCAGTATAAAACACAAATGGATAGTACAAATCTTTGATAAATTAAAATGTGCTAAGTATAGTTTTTAAAACACTGCAAAGTTTATTGGATAAAGTATGCAATCCAGATCCTCAATTCATATTCCTTTGTACTTGTTTTAAAATATTCAATTCAAATATTTGCCAACTGCCTACTACACATGCCCAATGATGATATATAGTTTTGAAGAATGTACAATCTTTATTTTCTGGAATGGAAAATAGAAAACATTTTATTAACAGACTCCTTCATACAATTAATGACAGTTCACACTTCTCCACTCTAGCACAGTGCCTGGCACATAACAGTCACCTAATAAATGCTTCTTGATTGTCTGGTTTAGGATTATTAGTAGCACCACAAGATGATAGCAAAAGTAGCATTATGACAACAATAGTACAGCAAAGGAAGGCAAATATTTTATAATGGGTACTCAATAAATATCAGTCCAGGAGATTATCATGTCAGTTGTTTCAGCATGAATTCTAGAGGTACTATATATATGAATTTGCTGACTGATACCAAGACTTGGTCGAAAATGGACACCACACGAAAGATGACACAACAATAACAACAAACAACAAAAGATAATGGAGAGTGACAGAGGGAAAAAATTAAGAAAACATCAACACCTGGGACCTCAGTGTGTCCACTACTGGGAAGAGGGGAGGAATAGGAATGAAGTTTAATTTTCCACCCATTTTAGAAGTTTTTATCTGCTAAACCAAGCCTGCAGGCAATCCAATTAACACTCTGGCCTTCAACAGCAGTCAAGACAGGAAAGTTAGGAGGTCTAGCTTTGCCTTTCCTGAATTCTCATTCTCATTCTCTCTCTCTCTCTCTCTCTCTCTCTCTCTCTCTCTCTCTCTCTCTCTTTCTCTCTCTCTCTCTTTATCCCACATAGTGGAGCTAAATCTGCATGTTCCTTTTCTCTACCTACACTTCTATTCCCCTATTGGCCCCCTCACCACAACACACATACATACATTTTATATGGTAGGTACAGGGTCAATATTTTCAAGTGGTTGGTGGTGAAAACCACTAACTGGTATGAATTTTTTAGCATTCTCTAGATCAAGATAAATGTTATACAAAAATGCTGAAGAGAAAGATATACTCCAACTTTGTTACCTGCTGATAATCTCACAGTGTTTAATTTGAGCAGAGTCCGGCGACTTCGGAAGGGCACGACAGAACTGTTGCTTCTTGAGGTTTACAGTTAACAAAAGAGAGAATAGAAAGACTTGTTCTTACGATGCTATGAATTTAAAGGATATACAGGAAGTCCAAGTAGGAAGAAAAATGAACCACTGTGCCTTGTGCCCAGCAATAAAAATGAAGAAATTCATTGTAGTAAGAAATATTCACAGCTGGTAGGCAATGTCACTGAGGCAATAAGAAATTTGGTATATCTTTATGCTTCCCTTTTAGAGTCACAATGTTAAAAAATCTGCCTCTTTAAAATTAATAACATCATATCTTATAAATCTTTTCTACAATCTTAAAATGTTAAGACAGAAAGACCTCAAAGTTGATCTAGTCCAGTCTACTCAATCTACACATATGGAAACTAAGGTTCAAAGAGTGACTTTCCCAATGCAACACAAGTTAGTAAGCATGTAGACATGGAGCCAGGATTCCTGATTCCTACTTTCATCTTTTTTCCATAATTACCCTGTAACTCGATTATATGAAAATCTAGGATATACCAAATTTAAAAATATCTACTGTGCCAAAACCAACAAAAACAAGTGAGACGAACTGTAAAACTGTATTTTGATGGTAGAAATTCATAGAAAGCAAGGGCCTAATTGGTCAAACGCCACAACGGTATAAATAGTCAAATGATATAAGCATTGTGTATAATTCACAAAATATACTAATTGATAATGCTGAAACACAACATACTTTTTATTTCATTTAAGTGTAGTTTAAATAGCACAGTAGCTGGAGAGCCAGCTGTGGAGTCAGGAAGAAATGAGTCCATACCCTCCCTCTGACACAAACTGGACATGTGATTCTGGTTGTCACTTAACCTATCAATGAATGCCACACACAAATCTCTAAAGCCGTAAGTTGTAGAATAGATGCATATGTACATTTGTAGAGAAAATTTCAGCCACAGCTCCCAAACCAATGGAATCACAGGTACAAATAAAAAAAAAATCAGACAAGGAAGACTGCTTCTTATTACTGAAGATGGCAGTAAGGGTAGAGAAATTCCATTTTAGACAATAAGTAACAATTAGCTATTTGTCCTTCATATTTAAAGAATCCCTGATTTCATTCATGCGGGTATTCCCTTTACCAATGAAGATCCTAAGCCTTTAGTACCTTAGTAGACAGGTTAATTAGTGGTTGAACCCTTCAAAAATTCATCACCTGCTGATCAGTCCTCTGGAAATGAGCCCTTCTATGTTTAAGGGCCATGGTCTTCCAGTAATTAATATATCATAGCATCATAGATTTAGAGCTGGAAGAGACTGCAACAGTCACTGAGTCAAAGCCTCCCCTCTTCCCCGACATTTTACACAATGAGCCCATGAACACAGCCTTTGCAACAAGGAACCATCATAGCTTAGCTTATGTTCTGCTAGCCTAGCTTTCAAGAACCTAGGATCACCTCTGTATCATGAGGAGGCATTAGAAGAGACCTTTAGTTGAGGCCTGGGATTAGTATGAGGATGATATGTGATATGTGAAAGTTTCTTGTACTGTGCTTTTCATTGCAAGGTATTTTTATCATTGTTGTCATTAATTTTTGCTATCTGATACAAAAGGTAAACAATATTGGGGAAAACAATTTTTTTAAGATTTGAACATAAAAAATACTTAAAGACATAACAAAGCTCCTTATACCACTACTAAAACCTCATGCATTTAAACTGAAAAGGCTAGTTCAAGTTGATACATAAGAAGTAGAAGCTATTTAAAAAGAAATTTGGCTCAATATTATTCAAATACATATAGTATACTAAGGATGCTAAGTGGAAAAACGTTTTGTACATTTTTAAAATCTACCAGTGTCGATCAACTTTAGATAAGATTTTCGTTAAAAAAAATTCCATGTGGGAAAAAAAAGCCTGTGTTTTTCTCCCATGCCCTGTCTTTCCCAAATCATTCTTATGGCATTACTTCCTTGGCAAAATTTTTTCTTTAAAACACAATATAAGTAAACTTCAGCCCAACACAAATCCAAAAAGAGAAATTTTAAATGAGCAAACTATGAATTACTGATTTGGACAGTATTTTAATTCAATCAAGTTTCAGTCAAGTGCAACATTTGTACTAGTAATGTTAAAAACTGAAACCAGGAATTGTATTCCTAATATACTTCTGTTTGTTTTAACGTTTGTTGGACTTAAAGAGGAGACAGAATTCCTTCACAGATGTAAAAAAAAACATCAGCCTCTTAAATTATGCCATGATTGTTGGTGATTAAACACCTATACAAGTAAAATCCAGTTAAAAAAAAAAAAAGAAAAGAAAAAAGATGGACTGGCAAACACAGGATTACAAACCAACTTGCTTATTCCTCCAACAGGGTGCATTCTTCAAAAGTCTATTTCCTTGTCTGGCTTTAGGGCAGTTTCATCCTTTATCTAAACAAATAGGTATTTGTTTAACTATGACTTGGAGTTTACGTCTCAAGATGCAAAAGGGCAACACAATGCTATCCATGAAGGATGACCCACCATGACAGCCTCTTTGATACTGACTTTACTTAGAAAAACATATTCTTCAATAAAAAAATTATTTTTTTAATGTTAACTTTGTTCTTCAGTGAAAACGAAAGAAAACATTGTTAGCCCAACAGGAAATATAGACTAAAGCTTCAAATGTAGAACACCAAAAAAGCCATCTTAAAGCTTATGCCAGTCAAGTTTTCCACTTGATGTAAGTTGTACACAAAAGTCTTAGTCCAATGTGAACACATGCTGTGAAAATTCTGTAGCACCCACCTCAGAAAACTCTATTAAATGCATAAACACCTGCTAAAGGGAAAACTTCTTGGCACTAGAAGTCACACTCAAAGGAAAACTAAACCTGATTTTAAAAAAACCCTAAAAAAAAAAAAACTAAGGAAAGGTATATAAGTGCAGTGCAGCAAGGTCAGAAGCTTAACAGTCCTTCCCTGTAATATCTGAAAGTAAATTGGCATTTTAGCTTTCTTCTCTTTGGTTGTCACTCTCTCAAGTCACAAAGATGCAATAGAATAAGAATGGCTTCAGGTGTGTCTTACAAACCAACTGGAAAACTGATAAGGCATTATTGGGTAAGGAATTTAAAAATGAGTATAAGACTTTTTTAATGGATTAAAAATAAATTGTATGAATTCACTTGGACCACCCAAGGAGAAGACTTTCCAAACGGGGTTTAAAGGCAGTCCTTTCCTGGCCATTATGACTCTCTCCAATCTCCAATCTCTCATGTAACTTCAGAAAGTGAATTTCAGCACATCTTGAAATTCTATAACGGTTTCACCCCAAATGAGATCCCCCTCTGTTCATCAAGGGTAGTGCAGTTTTCAGATATGAGAACTTAACAGGGTGGTTGTAATTACAAACTTCACACATAACAGTCCGTAAAAAAGGTTACTTTACAATTCAACCATGTATGACCAGATCATGGGGCATAATCATGTAATTCAAATCCACCTCCTGAAAATAGCTCACTAGCACATTAGTATCTTTGTGATTTTCAAAGTATGCCCAAAATTTTTAAAGGAAGAAAAAGAAATATGCAGTAAAGTACATAAAGAAACTTTCGCTTTTAAAAATTTTAGTGATTATTCTTATAGGAAAGATTTGTGCCAAAATTTGTATCTTTAGTTCAAGCAGATAAAGTTTATGGAATATACAGTAAATGAGTTCCTAAAATATATCCAACACTTAATACATGGTGGGGCCCAATATACACGCCCTGGATGATTGAACTGTTGAATAAGAGAAGCCTATACACTCAATTTGTTGGCAATGTCAAGTCCTATAGTTTGACCAAAAAAAAAATCAAGTGCTAGGTTATTAATGTAAATAGTACTAGAACAGGACTATATAATTAGGGGAGGGGAGGTCTTACTTCAGCCCCACCCAATAATTGAACACAATGTTATATGAATAGCAGACACCTAGTAAATATTTGTTGAAATTAATTAAACAGGAATATGAAAGTGGTGAAATTGTCAGTGAGTGATTTATAGAAGATTTCATGAGAAGCAAGCTACTCATCTGCTACAGAGCTTGACTGGTTCCACCTTTCTATTGTATCCTTCCTTCATATTCCTCTCTTAGAAGAAAAGGACAATGGAAGGAAAGAAGCATTATACCCAATAGATAGATCTAATTCAGTTTGATGGCAGCTGAGTTAGTTAATTGTTTCTGACACAAAAAAACCAAGGTGAAGATCATGATCACTTGTAGTTAATATAAAATCAATTACTTAATCTCAATGACTTTTTCCTTTTTCCTTGAAGGGCAGTTGGGGTTAAGCAACTTGCCCAAGGTCACACAGCCACAGCTAGTAAGTGTTAAGTGTCTGAGGCTGGATTTGAACTCCAGTCCTCCTGACTCCAGAGCTGGTACTCCATTCACTGTGCCACCTAGCTGCCCCTCAATGACTTTTTCCTATAAAGAAAAATTACTATTGCAAATAATAATGTCCTTTTAAACATAATTATTATGCAGACCTTAGCAAAGTGCACTGCACAAGAAGATAAATCAAAATACTGAAAAATGATGATGGTGGTGAAGATAAAGATAATGATTAGAGGGAAGAGATGACAGGAAAATAGGAGATTCTGACAATGGGAGTCAGAAGAGTACAATTCTCATAGAGAAGATAAGACAATGAAAAAGTTTTGAGTTTGTAGGGGATTTTGTTTCCATATATCCTTCCAAAATGAGAGTTTTACATGAGATTCTTGAACATAGTCATAGAAGGAGTCCAAAAACAGAGCATGATGAAGTTTATACAGTATTATAATCCATATGCTTTTGAAATCTGCAGACTCCATATGGCTCTCTATGAAAAGCCTAGGAAGAATGGATTACAATAGATTGACAAGACTATGTGGCAATCAGAGGTAAAAGAAGTAACTCAAAGTCCTGATATATTAAAATGCATATTTACAGATTGTTCAAAATTCTCAAAGTAATAAAAAAAACTTTAACTGGTTTTAAAAATGAAAGTATTAGCACTATTTCTGTTTTATTTTCCTACTGTTGTTTTAATATTAACATAAGAATTTTTAAAAGATAACAAAGATGAATAATGAACAGCTGTGCACACAAATCATTGTTTTTCTCTCATCTTAATGAATACCACAGTCTAAGAAATATTAATTTTCAACTAGAAAAAAAATAATACACTCCATGTGTTACTCTGGATAACGACAGTAGGACAACTAAATGCAAATCATGATGAGATGACCTCAAAAAGCAAAAATAATCTTCTGGAGAGACCAATTCTGGACACTCAAATAGAAATGCTTTTAAAGGGGCGGCTAGGTGGCGCAGTGAATAGAGCGCCGGCCTCGGAGTTTGGATGACCCGAGATCAGATCCGGCCTTAGAAAATGAGCACCCACGCATAAATCAAATGACTAGCCGTGTAACCTTGAGCAAGTTACTTAACCCCAATTGCTTTAAAAAAAAAAAAAAAAAGAAAGAAAAAGAAATGCTTTTAAAAGTATGTATTTCCTATTATCTTTAAATTAAACAACTATATAGTAAAATTAGAATTTTGAAACTGAACTGAAATAACTTATTTAAAAGGAGTTACTCTTCATAGAAAAACAAATGTGAAATACAAGAAACAGGTACAGAGATGGATGCCAAACTTAATTTACAATATGAAAGGTCCTAATGAAGTTTCAGTAGAAGACATTTTACCAGTGCCCAGTAGGAAAGACTGGTATATGTCCTTGTTCAGAAATTCAATTAAGAATGGACTTTGGTGACATAATGCATGCTTGTTGTCTGAGGACAAAAACAAAATATGTAGGATTACAAAGGAAAACAATTACATTGAAAAACAGTTATTAAAATATTAGTACGTTCATGTAGCTTAGATTAAGAATGACTGTGAAGACTATCAAGCAGTCTGAGACTAGATGCTATGTTTTATCTCCTCATGCCTGGCACAGTGATGGTCACACAGTAAGTGCTTCATTAACATTTGTTTTATTTATCCGTACACATACATGTAGAAATATACATACATAGATGAGAATGAATTACATGTATACCATTTTGTTGTGGTTGTTGTTGAATTGTTTCAGTCGTGCCCAACTCTTTGTGACCCTGTTTGGGATTTTCTTGGCAAGGATGTTGGAGTGGTTTGACACTTCCTTCTCCAGTCTACTTTACAGATGAGGAACTGAGATAAACAGGGTTAAGTGACTTGTTCAGGGTCACATAGCTAATAAATGTCTAAGGGAGGATTTGAACTCATGAAGTTCCAAGGTTCCAAGCCTAGTGCTCTAGGCACTGTGCCCTAGCTGCCATGTATAACATGCATCAATTCAAATTAATTAAGATGAAATGAATAGAAAAAATTATGCCAGGAAGGGATCATCAGACCATATATTGATTAGACATTTTAATTAGCATGGGTTCCTCATTCAAGGATATGAATGTAATTAAGAAAATCAATACGTTGAAGTACCTGTGATTTCATTGCTTTAGATACTGCTTCCATCAGTGAACATTACTACCACCCATGCTTCCTTATCCTACACAGATTTGGTCCATGTTTTTTCATAAATCTTCCAAAGAACCTACCAGATATGCTACACTTTTGGCTGTTGATATGTTTTTCTATGTTAGCACCACATGGCTATCTAATCTCGTTTTCTGATCATGCACCAGGATATGAATACAGATGTGGTACAGTTTTTCTAATTTTATATCAATCTAATCAAGATTGCAGATCTAAAACCAGAAGGAATCTCAGAGGCCATTTAGTCCAACCTCTTCATTTTACAAAAGAGGAAACTGAGGCATAAAGAGGGCAAGTAAACTGTCCAAGGTGACAAAGAAAGTGAATCTCAGAAGCCAGAGTTCTGTTCCTTTAACTCCAGAACTGTTGCACAATGATGCCCCCCACTTGGGAGATAGCCTGTGCAGGGAAAGGCAGTGGGGCCTACTAGATAGGAAGCTGGCTGTAAAACCAGGAAAGTTGAGCTCTAGTCCCAACTCCAGCACATAATCATTGTGCAAGTCATTTACTGTCTCAAGATTGTGGGCAACTTTCAAGATGCTAAGTTGGAGAAAAGGAGGTAACTTGCATTTGTAGTTTCTTCACTGGGGATTCGATATACTAATAAAATCACAGTCATCTATCTCTAGAGTTAAGCTAATGCTTGCAAAGACTAAAAACTGTTATTGTTCCACTCTGACTCTTTTCTATTACTCCATCTGTAGACTGATAAACACAAAGCATTGATCATCTACTGACCAACCAATTAGTGTTGAGCCTCTCCAATATTATTCCAATCAACAAGTATTGCTTAGCTAGATTAATACTTAGAGAATAGACGCTATCTTGTCCTAAGGACCAAATTCAAAGATCTTCTAGAATGACAAAACCTGCAAGACAGGTGACATGATCTTTGAAAAGACAGGGTCAGGTCCATGCCATAATGAGGGACCAGAATAGGTAGCTGAATAGGAAGTTAAGATGGGCTTGGATTTAAAAACAAAAACTTGAACATGTGACCACACTAGACTTTAGGTTGCTACACATCATCACTGACATGGATAAATGTGAGGAGGACTGATCATACTTTTGTAGCTTGATGAATTGATTCCATATGCCAGGCTGACAAATAATCCTGAGCCAATGAATATACAACATACTTTTATATCCTTAAAGAAAGTGATTTATATAGGCTTTTCTGTAAATTCAACAATTTTTAACTGTGTCTGCAACAAATTTTGTGCTTCCTTATTCATCTTTGACTTCCTTAGTGCTTTGCTCATGAAAAGTAAAAATATTCCACATCAAATGTTCTTAGCCTTGATCACCATCAATAAAGGATATTTTTGTATGGAAAATGAAATTATTTACTATGGGTGTCCTGACTGTACTATGGTTGACTTCACATGCATTATGCATCATTTTGCTAACTGTATGTGTATACTATCTATAACACACTGCCAGATAACTAACTATATTAATTAGTTTCATTCTGATGGGACAGGTAGGCCTACAACCACTGCCTTATGCTTATTTGCTCTACTGATCATACTTCTCTGACAATAAATGATCAAGAATTTATTCTGAACTCTTGACTTGAGTTAAAGTTGTAAACATGATTACAGTGGAGAGAGAAAATCATCTAGAGTTTTGAGGATGAAATAATTGACCTCAAATGGCATGAGTATCTCCACTGCTCAATGGTCATACCTGTTTACTGAGAGGAAACATAAAGGAGCAATCGCTTTCTATTCAGAGGCACTAAGACAAGAACATTAGAAATGCCAAACTGCATCAAACCTACAGTCTATTCATGTGGTATCTTTCACACATCCTTTTTCACAGCTACATCCAGGGATGTTTGGGGGGAATGCAAGGTAGTAGCCCTTCCTGATATCAAGTTCCAAGTTGTCCAACTTCCAGTTCTTTAACATAACACTAGTTGATCTCCTTCTGATACTTCTTTTTATAGACTAGAGCCCTGCATAAGATAGCTAGATGACTGACATTTCTTCCTCAAATATAAATAAAATTCTTAAAAAATGACTGGTCTTTAAAATCTTTCTACAAAATGGCACATTGTTATAATCAAAGCATATTTTTCATCCAAGCATAACTTTAAAAAGATGGACATGTGCTGCTCTGCTTAATCAGCTGCTTATGAAGGGATAACAGTTGCTTCCTTTCTTGATGAGACACAAATAAAACATCATAACAAAATATAAAAAAAGAGATGTTCCTTCCTTTGAAAATAAGTAACTTATTTTTGTAAATGTCTTATTCTAAATAAATGTCAAAATGAGTTTCAAAATGGCTTGGCTTTTTGATAACTCTTTTTGCTAATAATTTCAGAAAACCTGAGTGGAGAAGGGACCATTTTATTAAGAGTACAAATGTACAAACATTGAAATCCAAATTTCAAATGATAAATGATAGCACAAAATAGCAAATCTAAAAAATTTACCCACAAAGACACACTGGAAAGAAACTACTTATAATTACTACGTACATTTCTTTCCCAATAGAGTGAAAATTAAGCGATTCCCATTAAGTCTTGGTATAAATGCATTCCTTACCAGATTTATTTCAAATATGAAAAAACAGCTTACCAATTAATTCAAAACACTATTGATAGCCACAAAATACTGATGGCACTCAAAAATGTAGATGCCCTACTACACTACATCATTTACAGTCAATGAAGATTTACATAAATAAACTTATTTGATCTATTGTGACTATTATTCACTACTCAGGAAAAGCAAGTAGATTTGCATACCAAAATTCTAGTTTTTACTTCATTCAGAATTGCCATTTGACTGTAAGCATTTATGATTAGCACAAACCAATAGACTTTGGGGAATCCAAAAGGAAAAGTATTCCTACCTCAGTTCAAATTATTAGAAGAGAAAATAAAGTTTTCAAATGAAATCTATGAATTTCAAATGTTATAATAATTTTATGAAATATTTCATTGTCTCTAATCAATGTTACAATGACATCAGGGGTCAAATACTATAATATTACATCAAAGATCTCTTCAAATGTTATGGAGAGATGTAAAGATGAGCAACTTTTTGAGAATAAAAATTTTCTGGATTTCTGCCCTATTAATATATCATAGGGCCTTAAAAGATAACTAATTTTTTTGCATTCATAAATATAAGAAGATAATTTATGCTGCAAATTTCACTTTAAAAATTATTTTGTCGACCATCTAATTTTATCTCAGCCTAAGGAAATGGATGGGAAAGGTCATATCCATTTTTTAAATAAGGAAATATGCACAGAGCAGTTAACTGACTAATCCAAGGTCTCAGAGCTAGTTAATGGTACAGCCAAGACTTCTCATTTCTCTCAACTTGGGATTATCTCCCACTAGATGACATTCCTTCTCAATTCTTACCCAATTTTTCAATTTTCTCATACATCTCCCTATTAAAAAACAACAACAAGAATTTTCTTTGTGAATAATGTTATGTTTATATTGCTTCTTTATAAATGTTGATCATGTACTTACATTACAAACAGTCATGGCCATGATAATTTGACTATCAACTTCTTAATGGAGATAGTGAAGGAAACAGAAGGAAGCCATGTCAGAATTTTACTGATAGAATTCACCATTCTGACATTACTTCAAATACAATCAGTGATAAGGTTGTGGGGAGGTAGAATTAGTTCTTACCCTACTCCAAACCTCTGAGGGAGAATACCAGTCTGTGATGGCATATAGGGTTCTCTGACGGAAACTGCTGCCAGAGATACTGAGAACACAAGGCCCCCAGAACATACCTAATCTTATCTGAAATGATGCTGGCTTGACTTCTGGCCAAGCAGTAACTGTATCTTTGTCTGCCTTCCCCTCCTGTGGGACTCAGCACACAGCCTTCATTTAGCCACTCTGCATGGCCAATATGTGGCTAACTTTATAACACCTCACTCTTTCAATTCAAAGTTATGCAATGCAAAAGGACAGGAGGTTGCCCTGTAATTGATCTTTAACGAAACAGTCTAGTTGGTGGAGAAAGTTACATGACACTTTTTATGTTGGCAGAATGGTTATGATGATGTGGTTAGATTATTTTAAAACACCTGAAAATGGAGCAACCACCTAATCCAACTCAATATCATCCAGATAGGTGTGTTCAAAGTAATACTTAGTCTTTAAATTCCGTTGTCGATGTTCATGGGTAACACTGACAGTGATACTCTGTCAGAGAACTGTTGAAACAAAATGATCTTTTCTTTCCCTTCCTTTCCTTTCCCAATTTCAATTTGTAAATTGTATCTCTAATTAAAAAAAAAAAAAAACCAACCCAAATGCTACTCTATGACAAACAGAAAGGCAAATACCAAAATATTAAAAAATGACTTCTAACTGAATTCAACTACCAAAAAAAATATCAAACTTCCACTATCCAATGAAGATAGAGAACCATCCCATGAGTAGATTGTAACATTGAAAACCATATTCATAAAAGAGGGCTTTGCTCGGGTACTGGTATCAGGAATAGTTAAGACTTTTTAACAGGTTGTCTACCATCAACAAATTCACAGTGTCAATTTTATTTTTCCCTTCCAGTTCTGGAGAATTTTGTATTTGAAACTAGTTAGAAAATTTAATGTCACTTAAGGACCTAGGTCCCTGTTAAAAAAAAAAAAAAAGTAAAATAAGCCAGGAATCAAAAGATATCATGCTTTGGAAAAGTTCAAAATAGCAATATAAACAAAAAACCAGGCTGTCATAAATAGAGCCATCTGAATGACAATATCCTTAGAAAAAGATTGGTGAAAACAGCACTGACCTCTAGCCTTCATAGTATATCTAGAAGGTTATAGAACTGTTACACTATAACATTCCTTCAAATTCTCAAAGAACAATATTCATAAAGCCTATGCTCTACTAAAACTTAAAAAAAAATTGTCTAAACCAATAGAAAAGTGGATAAAGCTTGGTGAATAGTAACTAAAGATAATTCATGGATAATTTTTCACTATGTAAAATAAATTTTTTAAACCAATAGAGAACTGGATAAAGCTTGGTGAATAGTAACTGAAGACCATTCATGGCTAATTTTTTACTATGTAAAATATAATAATATTTGCTCAAAACTTTCCATAACTTTGCAGAAGCTTATTTAAGTAGACAAGACTTTGAAGCCTAATTATTTCTGTGTTTTCACATATCATTGATGGGTGTTAATTCAACCCAGAAGTTTGGGCAGTGCTAACCAATGCTAATAAGATCATTATGGACTTTAACACTGCTACTTAATTTAATTCAATTTTTACATATATGATAGCTTGCTGTATTCATTATTTTTTTAAATTGCAGAATCATTAGGTAAAACATCCTCAGCATCAGAGCAAATAAGCAAATTGAAACAAGAAACATATTAGTTCTTTACCTCCAGATCATTTAGATTTATTAAAATGTTAATTTTTACATATGTGAATAAAAGAAAAAGAAGAAAACAAGGGGAGACTGCACTGTGTGCTAGCAATCATTGCGGGTGGGTAAACTGACAACATGTAACTGCATATTAAGACAAATGTAGAATTTAGACAAAGTATTCCAGCTCTTTTCTGATGTATACTTTTAAACCTCAGGAACTGTTTTCAGTAGATGTCATGCCTTTTAACTTGAAAAAAGATAAGCGCAAATAAGCTCCCAATTGTCTCCCCAATATGTAAACCACATCTCGGGCTGCTGTCTCTGCTTCTCCTTTGAAGTTTCCCTGAAATGTCATGTGTTGTGAAGACTGCTGTGCATAAGCAAGACAATTTGCTCACTCTCAGAATTCTTACCGGTTTCCACTGCTATTTGGTATCCAGCCTCTAGTCTCCGAGATGACCTTTCCAGCCTCTCTGTGTTATCGAGCAGATGTGCCCTCTGAAAAAGAAAAAGAAAAAAGAAATCAGATGCCTGTCTACAATGTTCTCTTTTCCCCATCTTTCCTTTTCTAATTATGATCTCATATGCCCAAACATTTAAAAACAACAATAAACTTCTCCAGTTATTTTATCAAATGCCCCATTACCAGAACAACTAGTATGCAGAGATTAGCAATCAAGCAATCATGTGGACCTATTATGTTTTTATTTTGAAATGTATTATTTTGTTATGAGGTGGCCGTTATGAAGGGTTGTAGATATCTTATTTCTAAACATCAGGAAATGCATGAATATCAATAGAATTTATCTTTCCTGCTTCATCAGAGGAAAAATATGTAAGTTATACTTGAAGATCAATGATCCTTATAATATACTTTTAAAAAACCTAACTTCAGAAACCCATTTTTTCCCCTTTTGATTACAGGAGGAAAAGGGCAGTGATTTTATAATGAGAACTTATAATTTTCAAGAAAATGCTTCTCTCCTATGTGGGCTGTCCAGAAAGATGTTATAAAGAACAACATATTCTCCTAAGTCAGAATACTACAGAAGTCCTTGTGACTTGTGGTTAAAACATTGAGAAACAAGAGGTACACGTCTGCCTCAATGCACACAAACACAGGAAATTATGGATCGTAAAAGGCAGACATACTAGGTGAACGAATACACTGATCTACATGGACTCAACCTTATAATCACCACCAGTTGTTCTCCCATCCTAGGAAATCAAATTCTGCTCAATTCAAATTTCACCTCACATAAACTCTCCTTTCTAATTCTATCTAGCTCACTTTTTCTTTTTAGACAGTCATCCATTTAGGTTGTCAAAAACAAATATAAACTAATCACACTCATACATGCATTTATATAAGCATATATTTACATATCCATGTTTATATATTTATATACATTTCTACCTAATACCTTATATTTTCAAACTAGTATTTTATTATCTAGCTAAAAACAAAATAAAACAAAAAACCACTCCTACAACTTTGTGTTGTTGACAGATGTCATTTAAAACCCAAGAAATGCTTTCTAATAATAATAATAAAGGAGGTGCCATACATATTATCTGAGTGGCTGTCTAGCGAAACGATCTACCTTGCTCTAATGAGCCCCTATGGATCTTGGAGATGCAAGCTGTATTGACATGCACACTTAAGCTAATACACCTAGACCGGTGCCTCGGAGCTCTAGCAGCCAGGGATGCTGACAGAATATCTCGCTTCTATCTTCAAAGAAAGGAAGTGATTAGTATGTTATCATTACCATTCAAAACGTGATTTCCCTATTCCCTCCCGGCATAGGTGACACATCTGAGATGCGGCCAGACGTTGGAGGCAGCTAAAGCCACATCAAAGCTTTCCTTGAATTTTTTTTGGGGGGGAGAAAAGAATCATTAAAACAATGCATTTAGATCAGCATAGATAGGACCTGATGTGAAGGTCAGGAGAGCTGCAATAGCAGTCTATAATAATTAATAGAGTCGTCTAATACACAGTGGATAGGTTAAGAGTAAATTGGGGAAAAAAAGCTTTTTACATTCATAGGAGGCAGAGCATTGGAAGAAAAAGCAAGAGCACTTAAGAGAATTTAGAAACATAAGTTGTAGCTCTCTAATTGAAATCATAAAAGCAACTGGATATGTACCTAGTTGGGATGCATGGCCAATCTGAATAATTTTAAAACTTTCTTAAGTGGACATTATTCAAAGATGGCATGCCTATTCCCTGAAACCTGTCCTCATACCCCAACTTCTCTCAATTCTCAGGATTTTAGGGCAAAGTTATCGAAAAGCTTTGCTTACTAACCTTGGCTTTACAAAATGTTGTTTTCTGTCTTAATGAAGGTTAATTCCATTTCAAATTATTTATATTCCTGAGTAAGATATGCAAAACCAAAGGTAAAATGAAATTTTAAACTAGGATAAGAAAACAGACATTTGGGGGTTCATCTCAAAAGTGTATGGAAACCTAATGTTAAAAGGTAACATTTGACTACTATTGATATCAACTTTGGGGATCAGTATAAAAGATAGTCTATTTTAATTTTATGACAATACTTTTTGTAAGAAATGTAACATTTAAATAAAAAGAATTTAATGCCATGAAATGTAGAAAATCAGATTATATGACATATTAATGCAATAATGATTCTCTTTCAATGTGTACATTCCTATGAAACAAATCTGGAGGAAATGAACGTATTTTGGAATTGTCCAATTTTGCCATAAGGAATTTTCACATGAGAGGAATTAGTTCAACACCCACATTAGAATTGGCTCTCACTTGATATTTCAGAACCTTTTCACTTAAATCAGACCAAATTCAAGTTCTTGTATCAGCTCTGCTATTTATATTATTCCCCTAAGTTGTACGTTGCTCTGGCCTCTGAAAATGAAAGGCAACACACTACAGTAGCAGCTGATGCTTTCAACTTGTCCCCCAGTCTCCCACCCAAACTCATTCTCTCACCCTCTTCTCAGCCTTTTCAAAGCAGGAAAGTGAATGAGTACAAGCTTCAGACAGAGTGTGAGAAAGTTGTGCAAACATGGAATGCTGGTGATTCAGTCATTCTCTGAGCAGGATTCAAACTGAGAACTCAGAAATGCCAAAACCAGTTTATCTTGATTTATGCTAAAGCACAGTTTCCAAAGACTACCTCATTAACATAGGTAAATTAGAAATGAACATTTTAATGATAACAAAGTAGATGCTACATTGTCCCCCAACATGGTCAATCATAATTTCTTAAAAGGTAAATGCATGTCTCCTTTGGATAATTACTATTAAGAAACCTTCACTGTTTTCCTTACACGAGAAATATCAACACCTTATTTGAATTATGTGTACTCTGAATTGACCATAAATGAAGGCAGAGGCAGCAGAGTAATCTAGACTAGAAAAAGCCTGATGCATCCATAGCAAAGTAAGCTAAAAGTATATTTCACAGGATACAACTCCATTAGTTGAATGATCTAATTCTATTTCCAATAACAATTACATTAGTTTCCAGTTTCCAAAAACATGCACTGAAGAACAATTAACCTGGAAAACTTATTGCCAACATAAACAAAAGAAGAACTGTAAATTGAGATATAGTAAAACATCTTTATTTTTTAAGCAAATGCAACATATTCAACTTTTTAATCTAATACATATAATGCACACAACGTATCTTCACAATTATAGGGGTTTTGGAGAAAATACTGACCCTTTAAAGGTTACTGATTTACAACATGACATATTTTGGTAAATATGTTCCTGATTTAAATTTGGGGGAAATAGCTTTACCTATTTTCCTTATATTGAAAAAAGCTTGGAGGTCTAACAATTCCATTAACATTTGAAAACTCAAGTTTTAACATAATTTTTAATGTTACCTTCATGTAAATTTAGGCCTACAATGTCCCATGGGAGTATAAATACTTACAGAAAAATGTTGTCCTATGGGAGAAGTAGGTTTAAATGAATCATCTACTGTCTCTTATAATCTTATTATAAGTCAGGACTTAGTTTACACAATCTACTTAACATAGTCTTCTGCTTATGTGTAAGGAATAGAAAAAGGACATAGCAATAAGATAAGAAAATCTGCCTACATTTCTTCTCCACTTTTCCTTCAAGGTACTGTTTATTAATGAAAACACATCAATAATGCACCTGGTTAGGAAGAGTTGGTGAAAATCACTATTATCCAGAAGTCCCCAAATCAGTATTAACATAACCTAGAAAATGCTGAAATATTCCTAAAACAGTATAAAACCATCATAGCAAGAACTTCATCATTGATGTTAAGCTGCACACAAGATAATTCTGACTGCTCTTGTTACAATGTATAATTTAAAATTAATTTTAAAACTATAATATTAGCTATTGTTTCAACCCAAAATTGATGGCAGCAAAGATCACAGTAATTGTTATCCTATATCATATGTCCCTGAAAGAATATAAAATCCCTCACTGCTATGGAGAAGACATGAGAAACAGCGCTATAAATATTTTCTGAGTCTCAAATAAATTTGGTGTGTTGGCCAACTGTACTCTAAAACACAACATCATACTCCTAGAAATAAGGACACATTTGATGCTCTTTTCCTATAAAATAGATATTAACAATGACTAAAGCTATTATTGATAAAACTAGGAATCTGGGCACATTGACCAGTATGCATTTATAATATAGACATATTTCCCTGAAGAGAATTGTAGATTAGAAGGATCTCTTATTATATTGAACAATATCAAGATAAAGGAAAGGATTTTTCTTTTTTTTAAGTAGTAAGAGGCTAATTAGAATATTATGAAAATATTTGCCCAATCAACCACTTTCAGAAAAACAATAGATGTAGTTAGTTTTCACAACTTAGCAAATTTTATATTTCACAGATGACGCAGGTACAGCTTTAAGATATACTTTTATCATCCATCCCTTTTCCTGCTTTGAATATGCCTAGATTTCCACTGTGCCACCAAACAATATTAATAACTGTGGTAGTTATTCTTAAATAAATAGCTATTGAGGAAAGGCATAAAGTGAAGGATGGTTTTAAGCAATATAATCAATACTTGTGCTTTGTCAATTTCCCTGTAACACTGAACCAAGAGATCTACTTGAGATTTAGAAACTCAGCTTTTATGAGAAAGCCAGACAACAACAACAAAAGCTAGAAAGTACTCACCTCTTCACGTAATTTTATCAACTGCAACATGAACGCACCAAAAAAAAAAAAAAGATAAAAAGGAAAGAAATGGCAGGAAAGAAAGATCAGTTATATGACAGGATACAGAATTAACATTGACAATTTATCTGTTTACATGTTTAGCATTTAAAAATCACAGACAAACACATTAAAAGAACCTAAACATAGACTACACGCAGAGTTTTTTGAACGAATAAAGATCACTTTCTCACACTGTCACATTAAACAAAGAGAATAGTGTGAAATTCTCTTTTAAAGTACATCTAAGACACCATCATGAAATAAAGGGGAATGACTTCATAGAAGTCTATATTATAAAGAAAAAAAACAAGTTTACTGTTCCTCTCTTCTAAGAATGTACCACTGAAGAGGTTTTGTTATATACAAGTTTTTAGGATGTTTCTCTATTTGAGATCTTGACAAATGATTTCTATTTTTAACAACAAATGAAACAGATTATTAGTTTATACTATTTCACAGTTAATAACTGATACATCAAAGATCTATATATTAGCTACAAAATGTTTCCCTATTAGGATGGAATTTAGTTTTCTTTAAGAAATGAACAAACTATGCAAGGAAAGAGAATGCTTATTTAGGCCATAAGACATTTAAAACAAGATATTTGACATTAGAAATAAATGTAATCATTAGCATTGATTTAAAAAAAAATTCTGAGACTGCTGCAAATGAACTCAATATTTTGATTTTAAAGCATCATCAAATTTCAATCTAAGTACTTTTGCAAATATAGCTAATTCCATACAACAAGTATTTTGTATTTATTTATATTCCAGAATCTTTTCAGTGGAGTCAAAATAAAATCAATTTCTTTGTCATAACTGTGAAATTGGTAAATTCAATGATACTTTGGTCATTTAATTTTTTAAAAATTTAAATGTAACATAGAAAGTTGCTTAATTATTTACAAAGTACAAAAATAAATGACCAAGTATCTGGCTTATCCATTTTGATATGTTTCTTTGACAGAGTCCTAAATCATTTTAAGTGTTAGTGAACTGTTGAGCTGATTGCCATTTTTTCCTACCACGAAACAGACAGATCATAACAGACTATAAAGGACACAACTGCTACAAGTCTGAAGTTTACATTCTCACTTCTTTCTCCATTTAATTTACAACCTGTGATTTCAAAACACCCACAAATCCAACAGATTAGTTATTAAGTCAATCTAATTATCAAATATATCTATTTATTAAAAGACAAGTCTTGTACAATCTATCAAATTAGATCATTGTTTCAGGAGCAAAAGTAGAACTAGTTTGCCAAAATTCTCTCAAAAAGAACACACACTACTTAAACATGATTATCTCAATACCAAAAGCTGATTTTTGATACCAAGTCAATGGACCCACAAAATTATTCTAATTCTTTATTTTGTAAGATGAATTTTCAGATAACAAAGAAGAAATATGTAAGACTATATGAAATCCTTTCACAAAACAGAGGAGCAAGAATCTATTATGTCAAAAATGCCTGGTGAATTTATTTTTTAAGAAAATTCACTGCTCTTTCTTCATAATGGACAAGTGGTTATAATTACACTTAACTAGCAAGCTCGCTGGCTCAGTAAGCACCTAGCATGTAAGATTAAAGCTTCTAATCATTTCATAGGAAAATAAACTACATTTTACCCAAGAAGTTAAATTTTAAACTCAAGTACCTGGCCTATCATAAATTGGTCTCTCTTTTCCTTTTTTCCTCACCCTAAAAAAAAAAAGGCAAACATTAATTTGCCTCAGACAGAGCTGATTTGGGAGTAGATCACACAGCTATCTTTTCTTTCTGGGGTCACCATTCTTCAGTTGACTATGATACTTAAAGGGCCAAAGTTTAAAACTACTCTTCTGCAATAGAGACCATTTGGGGCATACCACCCTGCCATAATCAATGAGTGTTTAAAAATGCTCCCCATTTGTTTTTTCAATAGTTTCCAAACAAAAAATGTTCTATCTTGTTTGTGCTGCATGGCTGGTTTTAAGCTTTGCACGGGATTTGCTGCTAAGCTAGGTAATGCAAAGGGAGTTTTTTGGGGATCTTTTTTTTTTTTAAGTTTAGGCTGAGAGCTATTCATTCAAATTAACAAAAGATGGTTAAATTTTTTATAATTAACAATTAGACTAGCCCCAAACCTAATAAATTTATTTTTGACTGAGTTCATCATTTGCTCAATTGTGAATGTATTTAAAGCGCATACAGCCACCATTTTAGGTTATGATAATTGACATTTCTTTTTGAAACAAAGATTTTTTTTTCAATGCAGAATTTTATACAAGAGGTAATCTGCTCCTTTGTAGGCCGAAAAAATCTGGTTTACACTGGTTTGAACCAGTGGAATCTCTTGTGGTTAAGCCTTCTGCTGTGACTAAAATCAAAACTGCGCCTCAGAGCATGTGAGAGAGTCTGTGCGCGCACACGCTTCTGTGTGTGTGTGTGTGTGTGTGTGTGTACGTGTAAGGTGCATCACGTGACAGAGGAAACTACCGAATTTTTTTAAAGCTGATAACGCCACTGCCGTCTCTGTCCGCATACAGATAACGAATAAATGCTGAACTCTATTAAACGCCCTTTACACATTATCGTGGGTCGAACTCACAATTTTCTGAACTTATGATGACAGTCTATTTATTTTGCTATAAACCCTCAGCACGTAACGAACAGATTTGTGTCTGGTAATGATCTGCTCTGCCAGGGCTATATGAAATGATACCGACCTTCTTTAGATCTTGGGGAATTAAATTGACCGACTTCACCCCCTGGTCTGGAGATGAAGTTTAACACACTTTATGCACAGCAAGTCCAAATCAGAACTTAAGAGAACCTTGTAGTTAAGAAATTAAGTAATCATATCTCAGCAAAATACTGGTTTGCTACAAATATTTCAGCAAGTATTTGTAAATATGCTACTCTACATTTAATTTTGAACACATTTAGGATTGTCTTGGATTCACTATTATCAATGTATTTTGCATACGGAAAATAAAAGAATAATCTAGTTCAAATGGTAAAAGTTGGACTCCTATAACTGTCCCATCATCATATTTCATACAAAAAGACATCGACTGAACCTTGTAATTTCCTTTTCGGGTGAGGGAATGGTCCTTAACTAAACTGAAATAATTTGTATATATTAAAATGGAGATACTGTTCTAAGTACAGTATTTGTATATCTAAGAATTCAACTCTTATAAGGCACTAATAAATGTTGCCAGTCAGGATGGCAAATATGATTTGAAAATAATAGACTAATAATGCTTAACACAACATTCCTGGGAAAGCTGATAATTCGAACGCAATTCTAACATGCAGAGTAGATAGTTTTGTTTCTCCTTTGTAAATCAGAAATGAGCCCCATCTGATTGTACTCACTGGATTTGAATCAGGAATGAATTAATTTGTACAAAGCAAAGTAATTACTTTATTAAAACAGCATGGAGTCAAATGAAGTAGTGTAATAGTATGAAGGACATCAAAGATAAATTTTTTTAATTCTTAATTTATGAAATTTTGGCATACTTTAAGGGGAGTAGCTGTAATTTTTACATACCTAAAAGCAAATTAATATATTTCTGGTTAATTATCTGATTATAAACCTATACATTATTATAAAAGTTGTAGGTACCAAGTCATCTCATTGTAAAGTTCTGAAAGAGTAAGAAGGAATGGTCACTGTATTTGGAGTCCTCTGAATACTAAGACATATTACTACAAAGACAAAAATTAAGCAGTTGGTCTCCAGTTAGTTTATTTTATTTACCATATTTCCCATTTTTAATACTTAATGTTATTGTTTTTTCTTGTCTGAATTATGTTTTTTTAAATGTGATTGTTAAAATGCAAAACCCTAAGTCAACAGCATGATGTCAGGTTAACTATCTCACCCAGCTCATGTCTAAGTGTTTATCTAAATTAAATAAGAGGCTCGAAATAAGTAAGAGGCTGGAAATGACAAAAATCAGATTATATATTTCTTAATCAAATATCTGAAAAACTTATTGTAGACAGGAAGAACAATGTATATTTAATTCTAATATACATCTATTTTCTCAGTCACTGATGTATGAGACTATATTCAGTGCTAAGTTAAAGCCTTTGCTTTAAAAAAAAATAGCTCTCCTTTTTATTCTAGAATTTGAATACTGAATGATGCACAAGAAAGTGGTCACACCTGCTTGTTGCTGAGATGGGAGTGGGGAGATGATATGAATATCTCCCTCTGGAATAATTATTTCATAAATACCAGGTTCAATGATTTCCCCCATTACCTGGGGAAAAGTGTAATTTGGCAGCAAAATACCCCAAAAAGTTGAGTGTGTATGTGTGTGTAGGGAGGGTGCTCTATCACACCTAACTCCAATTCCATACTGAAAAGTTCACAAAAGTCAGAATCTAACAGCTACATGTACTTATGACTATAATTTTATCATACTGTATTTATTGAAGTGACAGTTCCCTTACAACTGAACTTCAGGTTTTCCAAGCACTCTCAGAGTTGTAAGCCTGCTTTATCTGAGTCCAGGAGAAAACTCTGCATAATCACTTTAAAGTGACAGGATTATAATTTGAACTATTCTGAAAATATGAATGCACCCTATTTTGTGGAATATTTTTCTCTAGGCATTAAAAAAAATCAGGCTTACAGGTATATGAGGCAAATGTTTGAGGCACATAAAATGTCCATGGAGAGAAGAGAACATGTTAAAAATGGGATCACTGTCACAGTACTACAACATCTCTTACAAAGAAAGAATCTGAACCAGGCAGAAACTCCCCCTACTCTATTTCTTCTACATTAAGCAGTAGTTTCAAATGAGGGGATGATCTATAGCTTTTAAAAGAGTTGACATGGGAAATATGCATTCAATCATTTGGGAGGTTTAAAGGCAAGATAATGCTTTTGTTGTAGCAAAAATAGAAATAAAATCATGATAAATTAAATACTTATGAACAAACTAAACCTTCTTTAACAACACAAAAAGAGAATATTCTCTTCTCATCCTTACATATTATTTAATCTATTATGAGTAAACCCCCTTTATCATAAGTCCCCTTTTATGTCTGATGTGCTCACCACTTTTTTTTTTCCTTAGGTATTCTCACATTTCAGTCAAGGGCCTGAAATCCCAAGTCATATCTTAACATGTTTACATGTCTGAACCCATGCTGATAACATCTAAATATTAGGGGGGTTGAGAGGAATGGAGAAAGAAGAATCTATATACAAAGCAAATATATCTAGCTTGGTGATTCTTCCCTTTGAAAAAAATCTTATTCACAGATGCCAAGTCTCTATACTTAATGACTTCTAATATCAATATTGGAATAGATAAATAGATACCAACATCATGCAAGTATGTACCATTCTTTAATATATCTACTCAGTAGAATGGAATAGAAATATTCAACTTTAATAGAATAAATTATTACTAGGCAATATGCAAGTTTACTCAAGAGATCTTTCATGCACATTTTAATTTGGTCAAAGTAAAGCTCTTTATGATATTTGTCCAATTAATGTTAATAAATATGCTCAGGTTCTGTACTGTTTATTTCTTCTGGAATGTCAAAGATAACAGAACCACTTGAGAAATTTTTTGCAGGTAACCTCAGCATTTAGGCTTCTTAATTTTTTTAAGTCAAGCATTTAACCTACACTAACTAAATACATTTACTTAGTTTAATGAAGGCTACAGTTTTAATTCAGAAAACAGAAAGCAAGAATTTGATTAAAGTGGTACATTTAGGGCAACATTTAGGCCCCCATTGGAACTGACAGTCAAACTATATGACCCAGTTAAAAGAAATTGTGCTTTCTTTTGGACTATTCTGATGCTCTACAGTGACATCATAAATTTTCGAAGAGGCATTTGTCATGAAAATGATTTCCATACGAATACACTCTCTATGACAATGTTCTGATTTCTCTTGTAGTGTTGCCCGTAAAATCTGGATTTTGGCAAATTTATTATTATTTTTTAAAGTGCCAAATAATAAGGAGGCTAGTCTTATGTTGAATTCTGAAAGCTTACTCTCATTTCTTCGGCCTGTAAGTGTTGACTTAATTATAATGCCTTATTATCAAAGCTGTATTATGTACTTTTTTATTCCTTTTACTTGTGTTTGAGGTGAAGACCTTTTCTTTGTCTGCAAACAGTGTGTTTCAAGTTATTCTTTAAGTACTAAATAATAAAGAAAAGAGAAGAAAAGATTTTTTTAAAGATAGCAGACAGTGATCACAAGGTAAAGGGTTAAATGTAAGATCTCCAAGAAACATTTTGAAGTTGATTAAGACTCCAGCTTTGCATTAAACAGTATCACTTCCACATGAGTTGTTGCTAATGCTGTTAAGGAGCAGCTTGAGAAGCCCAGTGTGCCACTGACCTCCTTCACCCTCCAGCCACCCACCGGGGTTTCCTGATTAGCATTCTACCTGGTTCTCGGAGGAATTCCCATCATCCCCTAGGAGCTCATTCCGTACTTCGTCACTGTAGGCGATCCGTGACCTTTTCTGTAAAACAAAACAAAACAAAAAGACAGAGAAGCGTTAGGAAGTAAAGGCGCCGAAGCATTATTGGTATCAAGGCTGATCATCTTAAACCTCGGGAGCCCCCTAATGGATACCTATTTGCTAAAATCTGCAAGTCAAAGTTATTGAAAGTTCTTGAACTTGAGAGTTTCAGTGAAAATCATCTGGGGAAAAAAAAAACAAAACTTGCCAACAATTAAACAACATGCTGCAAATACAGTGTAATATACTTCACTGTCATGAATGGAAAAAAGAAGTTGTATACTATCAATTACATATCTTTAAAATAAGGCCATTAAGTTGAAGTAAAACATTAGTTATCTAAGGGGGTAAAAGTGACCCGGTTGTGATCAAAGCAAAGATATGTATAAGTCTTTAGTAGTCTAGAAGGAGATGGACTATAAGACTTATGTCTTTTCTATTGTAGACTACTATTATAATACCATTTTCTATTCCCTGAAAGTCGTAAAATCAATCAAGACTGTGACATTATTAAACAGAAGAGGGAATTTTCAAACACTTCCCATTTGAAAACAATATTTTCCAGAATAGTTTAAAACTGAATTGTGCATATATATCTCTAGGTCTTCGGTTTGTGATGGTCTAAGAAAAAAGGATAAAAAAAACAGGGTAAGGTAATATATTTTTCATGGATCAGATTGTTGTTCATGTAAAGCACAAGACAGGTTAAATTTAATAATCTCAATAAGTTAAGACAAGTCACTTGGGACTATACTCAGGCAATTTTTCAGATCATGATGGGTACTTTTATATAATCATGTTCTGTTTTTTCTCAACTAAAAACGCTTTTGAAAATGCTAGGAAATCATGACAAGTGGTTAAACAGGAATGACCTATTCATTGCTATCCTCAACATCATTATTTCTAGCACAGTTACCTCATTACCCTTTCTGCTTCTGAAATGACTAAGCAAAGACATAAGTAAAGAAAGGACTGGGAAACAGTAGGCCACCTGACTTCTGCAATAGCTACTTCCTTCCCCCAATATATTCCTCCCTTTGGAATTACAGCTACTAATTCCCTACCTGCTGGAGTATGTGCTGGAAAAATCAGTATTTATTATGACTAAATGTAGATTGGCTAGTCTGGTTACACTAATAGGTAAACTGAAATAAACAGAAATATACAAAATGATAACTGAAATTAGTCAAATAATGCCACTTCTCTCTTTTGGAAGAATGGATAATCGAGATACTTTAAAGAAAGACTCATAGCATGTTAGAGCTGGATGGAATCTGAGAAAGTATATAATCTAATTCCCCCCGCTTTATGTAAGAGGAAACTAGTAACCCTACAGAAATTAAATAACTTGTCCAAGTTCTGAAAGTCAAAGGTAGAACCAGGAATAAACACTTGTCTCTTGGCTTCAAACCCAGTACTCTATTATATCACATGTCCATATACTTAAGGATATATAGATTCTGCAGATTTTTCATAATGCAGAAAGTAATGGTGGCTTTAAAAACATATTTTTAACCTATAAACAATAAAAAAATCAAGTAAAATAGATATTACACATTGGCAAATGATAAAAGTTTTAGACAACATGATTGAATATAAAAGGAGAAACTGAGTCTGAGAATTTAAGCCTTGGATCAATGAGGAAAGGAAACTTAGTCATTTAATATACAGATTGCACCTGATTACCATTATCAAATAGCATTCTTTTCTTGTTCCCATTCACTGAATTATTTCTTGTCTAGTCATGTCTATTGATTTAACACTGAATCATGTTGAAATTAAAGCTGATGTAGAAGGACAGAGCACATCAGGGACCTACTACAATATTTAAATCATGCCAAATCTTTCTTTTGCCCATTTGGAGATCTCAGCCACAGCAGTTTCAAACTAGCTAAGCAAAAAGTATTCTACAGCATTAAAGGAAATGAGAACCTTTAAACAGGCTGTGGTATCAGAGCTGCTGTTTTAATTATTCATTTCATCACTATAGGGGACTAAAACATTCCACAGTATGCAAGAATATCATCTGGAGATTGTTTTTGTTTTTCTCTTTTTTCACCCAAAAGCCAACAAATTGGCATAGATTGTTCAATTATATTATTGTCATATTTTTATTTGATATACTTCAAAAAGGAGAGGATATTAGAAGTATATAGCAATAACTATCCAATCTTGTTTTGGTTACCACCCATTTCTTCATCTGAAGACCAGGACTTGAGGTGCTTATGCTCAACAGCAGTTTAGTAAGCTGGTCTGGGATGTTTCCTCAAATTTAGGGTGTTTATCCAAAAGTCTCATTCTTTTGTAATTTGGAAGGCAAAAAGAAGGATTTTTGATGGCTCTGGGTAGTATAATTGATTTTTTTTAAAAGATGCAGAACCTGCAAATGGTCCTCTCATATCACTTTATTTTTTTTATTTTATTTTAACTGTGTAAAGCACAAATCACTTCAGATATTAGAAAGAGCTCTTTATGGAAATAGCTCAACACAGCTCATAAAAAAGTTAAATATTTAGGCTTTAAGAGGTTTTTTTTTTTTTAGAAATAAAAATGCCCTTATATCTTTACTTATAAATACTATCTGTGGGTGCCTCTATTTCCCCCCATAATGATTTTGAAAAATTTAAAAATTAAAACATTATCTTTGTAATTGATTAGTGAAGAAAAAAGGACAAAATTTTAGACTACAGGATTACAAGATTAATTGAATACAAAAGAGCAAATACTTTTGAATGATACATTGCTTGACTAGGAGTCTTCCTCTCCCCCCACACCCATAGCAACTGGTTTGATTTTTTACTAATTAAAAAAAAAAACTAAGAAAACTTTGCCATATACTACAGGGTATGTCAATATTCATGATTCATAATGATTGAAAATGAATTATCTACTATAATTAGATAATCCTAACTAAAATATTTTTACTTTTCTATCAACTGTATATAAATTTGTACTTTAGCCAAATGCAAGCATGAGAATTTGAGCTGGAAATGTCACACACTCAGCTCCAGTTTGAAGGAACCCAATTCATAATGCATTTTATAAATAGTTAATGACTTCTATACATAAGCTAACCAGGCAAATCAAGAAATTGTCAACATTTTTAGTCTTAGTTGTCAGTTACCACTGTCTGCTGGCGCTTCATATGTGAGCTTCTGGAGAAGAGAGAAGCTCTATGCAGTTTGTAATCCAGGGAAATTTCTGGACTGTGCCATATGGGTTGAAAAGCTCCAAATGACAATATTTTTCCACAAAGATTTGTTAAATACCACAGCTTCTTCTCACATTCAGTTGTGTGTTTGTGTGAAATTGTGATATCCGTTCCATCAGGACACCTACAATGGCACTCACTGAAAATCTCTAGGTTACATTCAGGCCTAGAAAGATAGAGGACAATTAAAGTACTGGTTATCTTTTGTAAGAAGTTAGAGGCACAAAGTTTCTCTGGAGACTACAAAAATGAGCCTGTGGTTGCAAGGGTAAATTTCAGATTCAAGGCAGTTCTCACTTGGTATATGAACGAGATTTTTGCATACTGATTGGTTGATTTTCTTAAAGCCAAGTTCAAACAGATACACTTGCTCAGTTCTGTCTGGCAATTTGGCTTGAAACAATCTGTCTACTTGACCCGAGCCTTAACATTTCCCAACTGAACTGAATATGTTCATGGACAGGCACTGCTAAATTAGAAACAAAATGAATTAACTTAGCTTAAACTAATTAAGAACTGTGATCTGCTGTACCACCTCCTGTATGATTCTACATGTGAAGTAGGGTACATGTAACCAGACTGAGGATTTGACAATCTACCACTAATATAAGCATAACAATGAAGTTGGTTTATTACTAAATCATATGAGAAGTTAATTTCCATGGCGTGCACATGGCAAAGCAATTGCTTAAATTGCCTCACCTGGGAATTTAATACAATGTTATCATCAGACCAGCCACATTGTAAATAGATTTATAATGCTTTCCATGTGCTGTGCTATGTTGCATATGAATTAAGTAATGATCTGGTATTACAATAAAATCAGCTAGTCCCCACACCTGGCAGACAGGATATTTTGCTAAATTAATACCTATACAGCTACATCAGAAAGGAAGAGAGGAGAAACCATCTTCATAGCATACAACTATAGCTTTATGTGGTAAGACAAATAAGTTATAACTGTAGAAAAAGGTGCCCCAGCTATTTATAAACATGTGGGACACAGAATTTCACCTCCATTCTCATCCCACTTGGTCTAGTTTTCCTTGTTCTCTACTTTAATTATTCATCAATATTTTGCCACATTCACAAACATTAATGATGTCTTTTATTATTGTTTTTGTTGTCATACAAATAATGGATAGAAAATATCACATGATTTTTATAACCTAAGAAGTTTTCCCAGGTACTAATCAAACAGCGTTATAGAAAAAAAAAAGTCTTATGAATTTTTCCATATCTAAAAGAAATACCGCAATCTATATTTTCCTATAGCTTTTTGTCACGTCTTTTAGCCTACATATTTTAGCAATATGCGAGGCTTATTATGCATTTATATATAATCAATTTTGCTCTATGTATTGTAATTAATACTTCTGGATAACTCTGTCAAGTCCCATACATCTACAACAATATTTATCACTAACTACTACATATTACCCAGTTTTACCAAAATACTATCATGCTGCTGAGATGGTATTTTCTCAGATACATTTAATTTGAGATTAAATTCTGACTTTAGTACATAAACACCCATTTCTAACTTCACTTCTACTCTCCCAGCCTCAACACCTTCTTCTCCACCTATAGGATCTTAAAAGGATTATTAAGGCATGAAATATAACTTTTACATGATGACAGCAAGTAGTAAGATGGTGTTTTTAAAATTAATTTTTATTCTTGCTGTAACACAACAGATATTGAATGATTTTCTAGTCAAATCAGTTTAAGGTTAAAATATATTAACACATACATGAAGTAAAGACAAAGTAAATTACTGGACAAATGGCATTTTGTTGTAACACATAAACACATCTTCAATTTATCCTATCCAGGATGACAAATAATGTATTAAGATGATATAATTTGAATTTGGATCTCAGATATCCCATCTCAAGCATCATAAAAAGAAAAAAGAAAGAGAATGTCAACAGAATCAATTTCATTTTCTAGATATTTTGTAACTCTTTGTATTTTAACTTCAAGTTCTTTTTTAATGTAAACATATCAGAAAATAACTATATACAAACACATATATAATTAAAAACTTAAGATCAATATATATATGTTATATATGTGTGTGCACATGTGTATATATCTATCACAAATATCAAAAGCAGCAATATATTGTTAAGAAGTAAAGGCAGAAAAATAGACCAGGAAAATTAAACCACAGACCAAATATTTATGAATTCTTGTTCTGTTTGTATAGTAAGCATTAGATAATTAAACCAATCTACAATGAAATACTTTGAAATTTCCAATGTGGTTACTTGGTTAAAGTCAATGTTCATGATGCCATTCTAATCAAGTGTGAGTCCTCAAATATAGAAATAACTATTGCTATATAGTACACCAAAAGGTTTTATATAGTCTTTATGCCATGATGCTAGAAACTCTGGTCATGTACAACAATAGCATGACCAAATCAAACTTTTAATGCTAAATGATAATACAAAATAAGTGGAGGGAAGTCATCCTGTTGAGTGAGTGCCAATCTGTTTCTCCTAAGCAATCATCCCTCTAAGCATGGCTTACTTTTGCTCAAGGGAGAGCTTAGAGTTAAAGGTCAAGCTCATTCCCTTGAAACTATACATACCACATGTTGGTGAACACTACAGCTTAATAAAGAAAAACAACAACCAACTTCTATGCATGGCCAATGGACCATGTTCATGTCACCTAGATGGCTAATATTAACACACCCTGCTAGCCTGCCTTCTAGTATGGTAGGGAAAACAGGTCACCTGTAAGAAAATTGTAACTCATTGTATCTTGGCATGCATTAACAGAAGGAGATATCTGATTTGAAAGGCCACAGACCTGAATTCATTTGGGGAAAAGGGGGGGAAAAGGAGCCAAGCTTAGCATTTTTTTCCTTTTTCCATATACTCCTTTTTATTGACATCTAATGTATTATTATTATATGGGTTTCTAACTTTTTAATGGCATAAATGTTTGTTTTATAACTATAAACATATAAATACATAAGTACATCGTGCATCTTTATTCTTTTTTACTACTTAATAGAAAATAACATTTTATACATACTTCTTTTCTATATGGTAATGGATGTATATATGCACAAATGCAATACATATGAACTAATAATTATAAAAATATTTCACAGACACAGGAGTGAATTTTATTTATGTTGAGAACCTAGACTGTCTCACTGCTACATTATTTTGTGATCTGCAAAATGGGACAGTCAGAAAATCATGACACTGAGTGCCTTCATTTCCCCCTTGGTGCTTCTAAGTTTAAATGTAAAATTGCAGGTTCATATTTCAAGCAACATAAGAAGTGAGTATTATTGTACTTCTGACTAAGATATACATTTGATTCTGTTTTAAGCAGAAAGTATGACTATGGCTATACTCGGATTAGCTTGCCAGCAAATTACTATATTTGTCCATGAGGAAACCATACAGTTTCTAACATTTTGGATAATATAGCACACAACAGAAAAGAATTAACCCTGTCAAGTGATTCTTAATTGTGAAATAATAAATAATTTTATTGATTGTACTTTAGTAAAAATATCTAAAAGTTTAATATTGAATATACTATACACCGGAAGTGAGAATTTTCTCACATATGTATATATGCTACTCAGGAGATGTTTTATTCGTAACCGAAGAGGACAGCATGAATAAAATGTAAATTAACATAATCATGGAGTAATTCATACCTATTAGTAGAAATAAAAGGCTTTATTTGCCAGGCTGGAGGTTCCAATGAAAGGTATTCCTTCAATTCAATCAACAAGCATTTATTAAGCACCTATTTGATTCCTAAATAACATTCTCTAATCTGGACACAATCTTGCTTCTAAAGACTTAGAGATGCCTTAATCTAAGAGTCTCCTGGCTAATTTGAATCTTTCCTATTGGAGGACCAAAGACTATTAGAGAGAAAACTTTCATTTTAGAGAAGGGAAGACTGAGGCCCAGAGAGATGAAGTGAAGTTGCCCGGGGACAGAGAGCTAAGGTAACAAGGTAGAGCAGGTAACAAAGTGCAGCTGAGATAGAAACTAGATCACACTGAGGCCCAGGGGACATTTTATCATTCCTTTCCTATATCCACGGTACTCCATGATATTTTTGTGACATGGTTCACTCTATAATGCATTTAATAAGTTATATCATATTGAATTCACATAAGAAAGGTGATCATCAAAAGGATTATATTGCAGGTGAATTAAACCTAAAAAGCAATATTTACTTACATAGATATCATAAATGCTTGTTGGGGGGTCAGAATTTTTATTTCATAAAAGGCCTAATCTTATCGAGCAGGTCATAACCAGGCCTGTGGTTGTAACTAGTTACTTCTGGAAATTAACCTTTTCAGACTATCGAGCTACCTAGCCATCTGAAAGGGTTGCTCACCTATTACTAAGTAGCATCAGCGTGCATGAGGTATAACATTTATATGCTAAAATATACTGGAAATAGTATAAAAACTGTTCTTGAAGTATATCCAGTAGAGTCACATTATTGGTGAGATCAGGGTTTAAAAATGTGGATGGAGCATTCAAAACTTAAACCTAGATTATGCCAAACTCCAGTTAATATGGTATATTGTAGGAATACTACTTTTACATGTTATTTGCCTTTTAATAGTCCAAAGTCATAAAACTGCAATATAACAAACTAATTTACTGTTTCTCCTAAGCAATTATCCCTTTAAACATGGCTTAATTTTACTCAAGGGATTGCTTAGAATTAAAGGTCAAGCTTATTCTTGAAACTGTACATACCACATGTTGGTGAATTTGGGGGGGGGGATATATTTGGCATTTGAAGCTTATATCTAAATATGTCTGACAGCAGTCTATATAACATAATAAAGAGAATTCAAATTAGCTGTGTCATACATGATTTCTAGGAATAATGTTCTTCAAAGATGGCTCTTAATTTTCTGCTGACCAAATTAAATCCTGTTGATCTAGTGCTTGAAAATATAACACATATGTATCTTGCCTTGTTATTTGGTGAAATCCAAAAAGTTTTTCCATTTGGATCTTGTGCTTTGACTTTATCAATACTAATTTAATAGGGTTTCTACAAATCTTGAACAAAGCTAAGAAAGTGTATATCACAGAAGAAAGTCATGTTTCAACTAAAGATTGGATACAATGGAATCTTGAGATCCTTACTACTCTTGAGATTCATGATCCTGAATTTTGCCATTTAAAAGGAGCCAGTGGAGCTTAAGCAAAGCAAGAGTTGAAAAATATACATATATCACATAATTTTATATAATATGAGGCTCTGTGCTAGTGCTTACAATGATACAATCACATCAACTATGGTTTTAAATTAAACACAAAATTTTGAAGATTTTTTTTTTTACCATTTCATTCAAAAACACTTCAACAAAATAATGGCTTTTTTCACCCAAAGTGAATTATTGTACCATCTTTTAAAAATCTATGCATTATTTAGAATCAAAACAAAATCAAGTATGTTTCAGTGAGGAAAAGATTGGTTATGCGAGGTAGCAAAATCATTTCTACATTTCAATTAGAACCATTTTAGACCTACAGAATTTTTAAAAATAGTTTTTTATGATAAAATAGCACATTATAATAAAATAATATTCATAGTATTTTATATTTAAAAACATATTCTATGTTATCCTTTTATGTCCAGTGGGGAGAACTTAATTTCTAAATAATTCACAATATTTTATCCTAATTTTCCTTAAATAGAATAGTTTAATCTTTCAATTAGAATTCTCTTTTTAAACTAATCTTAGGCTATTTTCCCAGTATCTAAAAGCACAGAATATTCCTTAAATAGAATTATAACCTTATAGCTGGTGAGAAGAATTATTATCATAGAGTGAATAAAATATATTGGAAGAAAAGAAATGAAAATTTAAAAAACTGTAATGCTTAAAGTCTATCTTCTTTGTTTCTATTGTCAAACATTGTTATTTTAGCTGACTATTACACAAAACTAAAACTTTTTCTGATAAGAGATTACCTAAAATTCTGCATTTTAAAATAATAATTTTATAATTAGCATGAATCAATCTCCTCTCTTCATATTCAATCTGTTCCTCTGGCCCCTTTCAAAATACAACTAAAAATCTGAAAAGAATTTTTTCCCCAAAATTTGACCTCATTCTGATTCCTCTTCAAACCCATATCTTTGGTACTTAATGGCTTCAGTTGTACTTTAAAAAGATGAAGTTAAATATAATTTATGTTATTATAGATGTCACCTTCTGTGTTTTTATATCATTTTGAATTGATATATACGTTTTCAAAATGGCTTATAAAATGTTCAAGATTTAGCTCTACATTCATGTATGAATGAAAGAATAGGCTACAATTTGTAGATGACAAAAACAGAGGTATTAATGCCTTATGCCATGGAAAAGCTAAACTAAATCCCTTGTATTTCCTAGAAATTGCAATAAAGAGTAGTCTCAATTTCTTTCCTTATGACCTTTTTCTATTGTGCATTTCAACAAGGTTATTATACACAAATTATATTTGAGGAATAACTTCCACAGAAAAGTTTCATCAACACCTTGAGAGATATACAGAGGAGTTTGCAGGGGCAAAGTCCTGACTCTTCATCTTAGAGAAGAAAAGTGACCCCTTCAACTCTATCCCAGGCAACTCTAAAAGCCACAGAAGAGGCATTGGCTCAAGCTACAACCTTTTTCAGAATAGCTGTAAGTTAGAATAGAAGGAGAATTTCCTTAACAAAAGCCAATATACCCTGAGAAAATTTTTAAGCAACAAACTGCTGTCTGTCTTTATAAGTCAATATGGCATTTCCTTTTAATTTCAAATGGAAGCATCTCTCCTATCAGCAATCTTATTGTTCTTATAGGTTAGATATTCCCATTTGTTATTAGAAAGAAACTACTAGACAATCATCTCAAACAAGCTGGTGTGTATACATATTTCTCCTTTGTTTGTTTGATTTGTGGACCTGAGGAATATGGATTACCTCTGTTATCTGCACGAACAAGCTCTGCTCCAGTCCTGGCATTCAGTCAGCTTTGATCTTGGGGACCCCAAATTGTACCGTTAGGCAACAGAGAGCACCTATCTAGATTGAACTGTCATACAAATAGATTTTTGTCAGCCACTCAATTTGTATTGGGGAGCATGCCAACAAAAACAAAACTCAGCAATTTAAAACAACAAAACAGTGCCTGTGCTGACAGGAACAAATTACTACATTCCAAATGAATAAGAATTACTGTAGATCACAGATTCTGCATATGAACACTCCACCAAAAAGTAGGGGAAAATCACTCTCTGAAGTAGTTCTATATATCCGCTATGTTGGTGGGGTAACCTAAACAAGGGAAATGGAATGCTTACTACAAATAAACATAAAAAGAAGATGCAAAATATAACTAAAATGACTTAAATATTAACAATGGCTATTAGCAGGACATAACAGTGGGACCTTGTTAAAGTTCCACTTCAAAATTCTACAACTGGCCAAAATGGGTCACTGTCAGCCACATTCCTAACTTTAAGAGTGATTCATGAGCCACTAACCCTCTGAAGGGTCAGTGTCCTGGAGAGCCCAGTGTTACTGTCCCTTTGGGGAACAGAGGTCAAACTACTGTCACAATTTCTGCTTCGAGGGGGTAGAAGCCCCAGGACTTCACCATGACCTCATTTATCTTGTGCTGCCATGCAAAAGATGCACCTTTAAAAGAAAATAGATTTTGCTGCAACAAGGCCATTGTGATGCTACTAATTTTATTCTACATCATATCCTCTTTGGGAAAATCTTTTAAAAGAATTGATCTGTTTTCGTTTGGTGACAGTACTAGATGTCAGTATTTAAAAGGTGATTTTTTTTTCTTCTCCTGTGTTTGGAAATTCAAATGGAGTAAGGTAATTACACTTTGGAAAGGTGGGGAATCACTTAACCTGTCATTGTCTAAAATATTTTAAATTTGTTTTCATACTATTTTGGCATGAATGTAATTTTAATCCCTTCAAAGTCACATAAGACAAATTTCCATTCTGAAAGCTATATAGTTATTATTCCTTTACTGAAATAAAATCCTGGATTTCTGGAAGTACAAACAAATGTCCAAGAAGTAACTGGATTTGCAAATTCAGCATTATTGCTTCACTAAAGGATAAAAAGGAAAATAATTAGGTATGAAGGACAAAACCTCAATAGAACCCAAGTAATTTTACTAATTAGGAACAGAATCAGTAATTCAAATGTAAATATTTAAGTTTTGAGTATGCGTTATCTACAGCATAGTTGTATAATATGAATTAAATAGTAGCATAGTTGTATAATTTGAATTAAATAGTTTGCATAGTATTTGTGACAAAGTCATAGAGAAATTTTAGAAGGATGATTATGATATAGTGGAAAAAATATTGGATTTGAAGTAAAAACAAAACAAAACCAAAACCTTAGGTGTGAATCCCAAATCTATTATCTCTTTACTATCTGACTGAAAACAAGGCATTTCAAACCAAGTCAATAAGGATTTATTAAGCATCTATTACATGCCAGGTAAAGTGTTGGGGATAAAGAGAAACAGTCCTAGTTCTTAAACAGTCAACAGGAGACAACATGTAAACACCTATGTTGTTTGCTATATAACAAGCTACAAACAGGATAAGTTGGAGATGATAAAAAGAGAAAAGGCACTAGCATTAAGGGGTGGGGTGGGGGTGGTAGGGAATAGTTTCTTGTAGAAGATGGGATTTGAACTGGAACCTGAAGGAAGCCAGGAGACAGAGATGAAGAAAGAATTTCAGGCATGATGGACATCTAGCGAAATGCATTCTAGAGATGAACTATCATGTGTGAGGAGCAGCAAAGAGGCCAGTATCACTGGATCATAGGGCACTTAGAGGGGAATAAAATATAAGAAGACTGGAATGGTGGAAGCAGACCAGGTTATGAAGGCCTTGAAAAGCCAAAGGGATTTTATATTTGATCATCAAGGTAACAGGGAGCCCTTGGAGTTTATTAAGCAGAGTAATGATATGGTCAGGCCTGTGATTTAGGAAGGGGTCATTTTGGCAGCTGAGTGCAGGATGGACTAGAGTGGGCATATTCGTGGCAGGCAATCCAATCAGCAGCCCAACAACAGCCCTGGCATGAGGAGATGAGGACCTACACCAGAGTGGTAGCAGTATCAGAGGAGAGAAAGGGACATATACAAGAAAGGGTGTGAAGGTAAAATCGACAGGACTTGGCAATGGATTGGATATTGGAGATGAGAATGAGTAGAACATGACACCTAGGTTGTCAACTTGGGTGAGTAGGAAACAGTGGTACTCTGGATAGTAATAAGGAAGACAGAAAGAGAGAAGGGTTTTAAGGGAAAAATCATGAGTTCAGCTGGAGACATGTTTAGCTTAAGATGACCACAGGACATCTAGTTCAAGATTTCCAATAGGCAGTTGGAGATGTGAGACTGACTAGAGGTCATGAGAGAGGTTAGGGTCTGGATAGATTTGATGATCACCTAAATAAAGGTGATAACTGAATTTAGGGGAGCTGATAAGATCACAAAGCAAAGTAGTATACAGGGAAAAGAGCAGATAGAAGAAAGAGATAGACAGATATGAAGCTGCTACCAGCCTTCCTTAACATTGTAATAAATTTCTTTTCCTTAAAAACAAAAATAAACAGAGACAGGAAAAGAATACTCTCTTTCTGTCCCCCCGCCCCCCCCTGCACCAATTGGTCATCTTGCCTCAGGTCTCTCCCTACTTAAATCTGTCTCCCAACTGGAGAGTGCCAAAGGTGATTTTCCTTATGCACAGATCTAACATCTATCTATGCATTCATCTCCTAATCACTTTTCTAATGAACAAACATCAGTGTCTTCCTATTGCCTTCAGGATAAAATATAAACTCCTCTATTTAGCTCTTACAGACCTTTACAACATGACTCCAATCTATCTTTTCAGAATAATTCTACATATTCTCCTTCCCAAGCTCTACAGTTCAGTTCCACTATCTTTTTCTTTCTTACCTACAGTACTCCTCCCATCTCAGTGCCTTTTTACTGGCCAACCCTGGGCCATAAATGTACTCCTTCACTGCTATTTCACAGAATCTCTCTCTTCAAGCGGTAACATTTCTTCCTCATTCTTACTTCAATATCATATATGCAAAATCTTTCCTGTTATCCCCAAATGCTAGTGAACTCCCAACCAAACTACTACTGTGTATTTAACCACTGCTTGTACATTTGTATGTGTATATATCTGTGTGTGGTGCAGTGGGGATAGCTAGTCTTAGAACTAAGACTAAGAAGTTTCACATATACATTTTGACTGTGTAACTGTAGGCAAGTCACCTAACCTCTCACTAGATAACTCTGATACTACAAGATGTGGAGAAGATGCTGACCTACAAAAAGAGAGTTCCTTCATATAAAATATCCCTCTACCAATATCATCACACAGTCCCTATCTCCTATATAGACATATATCTCTTCTGTAATTATTCATTTATTTGTACATGTTGTTTCTTCCAAAAGACTGTAAATTCCTGGAGATTAGGTATTAATCTATCTCCAGTGCCTGGCACACAGCAAGTGCACTATAAATGTGTGTTTGATTTCTCTAAATAGTCAAGATCATAGGATTTCTGAGTTATGTTCTCAAATCAATAGTTCATCATCCTCTTTGGGGAGATAACAATGTATATCCATATGGCAGGAACATAAAAATTTTAGTCATTCAACAAATGTTTGTTGATTATATACTTCATTACTAAAGAGAATGGGAACTTTGTAGTCATTAACATTATAAATTTGACATTGAGCATTAGCTAATAATCCAGCTAAAACTCCAATCACAGACTGATATCAAATATTAGCTGTAACATATGGGTCTCACATTTATACACACTATTTATACATGCAATTCATATATTCTGATGTGATTTTTGTAGTCAATGATCATGTCACCCAACCCCCTTAATTTAGAGATGAAGATCATGGCAATTACACTGTATAGCAATGGTAATTATCAGATTTGTCTTAGGCAACCCAGTAGGCATGCTTATAATACATTTTTGACTGATATATTACTTATTTTTCTGTATCTCACACTTTTGTCACACTCAAGAATTCTTAAAAGTTAAACAAGAGAAACAAAGTTATGGAGGCAGTAGAAAGAAGACAAGATACTTAAGTTTTGGTACTGGTTATACCAATAACTAATTTCTGTGACTTTGACAAGTCATTTAACTACTTCTTGTTGTGTTTTAAATTTTTTGTTGTGGGCTGATAGGTAGAGCACTTAAATATACATACATGTATATACACATATACAGACACAGATGTGTAAGAGATTAAAGATAGGACATTTATTGCACTTATTATATACCAGGCACACAAGATGGTTCTTACTCCCAAAAAGCTCACATTAGAACAGGGGAAGACAAAACAAAAAGAGGAACTGGGGGAAAAAAAAAAGGATGGGTGGAAGGGGGTAGGAGGGAAGCCTAGCAAGGCAAAGATTGCTACTGATGAAGTAGAGAAGTCCAAAGGATGAGATGACCTGGAGTGAAATGAAAATGGCTCAGGCCTCTCAGGAAATGTCAGTACTGACAAAGGACTCACCAATCAGGAAAGCAGGTAAATTCTAAAGCCTCCCCAAGCACTACTATGCTGTGACTCTGAAATCAGATTCAATTTGTTTCTTCAAATGTTAACAAACTTAACAGGAGAAGCACTGGAAAAGTTTTGCCCAAAAATTATAATCATAATTTCTTGAGGCTAAGCCTCACCAAATTCTAGTGATTTTTTTCTAAATAGTTCCTACTTTTTGTCCTTTTTTCTCTTTCATTTTATCTAACACTCAATGTCATGGGAGCAAAGATTCTAAATCAGTACTTTAAGTCAAATATAGCAATCATCTGATTTTCATATAGGAAAACAGGAATATAAGAGAAAAAGGTCCTCCTAGTACTTTAATCCAAAGAACTTTCCAATATGCCCTTGGGTTGTTCTTTAATGTTCTTGAACAGAACATATATACTCTGATAGTCTGAAGTGTGCCCACTAAACTTTAACTTTATTTGGCAACCAAGGTGTTGTAGGTCTAATTTTGACTATTATAGCATTAGACAGGGACTGGCAAAAATTCTGTCCTTTGAAAAGAACCTCATACAATTGGGTGATCAATAAATATGCATTAATAATAAACCTGGGTCTAGAAGGAACCTTTCGAGGTCATCTAGTCTACTCCCCTGTCTGTAGGGAGTAAGACTTCAACAATACTTATCACTGATGAGAATCTTTCCATTTTGAAGGTCTCATGATGGCGGTCCCATAACTTCTACCATCAGCAATGCTTAACAACACTCATCATCACAGACTTTGTCCTTATAATTTACCAAAATCCCTGATGCTATAGTTAAATTCACAGTAGGGAATAAAAACAGCTGGTGGCAATTCTCTGTATAAAAGCCCTTCATAGACATGAAGACAGTAAGTACCCCCCTCAGCTTTCTACTCAACAGGGAAAACAATCCCACGACCATTCTGCATCAGATTGATTTTCCAACCCTTTAATCATCTATTTTACTCTCCCCTGAATGTCTTCCACATCCTCTTTGGGCAAGGAGCCCTGTACTGGGCTAAGCATCTGATCACAAGGCCTCTGCAAAGTCTAACATATGCTAAACCATACTCTTTCTCAGGATCCAAGTCTGATGAGAAGGCATCTTTACTAAGCTCCATTATTGGACTGAACGGGACAATATGGGGGGGAAAGGCAGCCCCAAAAGGCAAAATGAATCTTGAAGATTTTATTTTTAGAAGGTACTTTAGGACTTAATTGCTGATACCTTGCAAGACAGTTTAAACAATGGGAAAACAATGTACAAGATTAAGAAAAATTCCTTTAACTGTGAGATTTTTTTAGACTGAAGTATTTCCTCATGGAAAGAAAGGAATTCCCATGTCTGACCCATCATATAAAGTGGACTGAACAGAGGGCACTGAATAGTATGCTACAGGGAGTGATCATACTTTCTTTAAAAGGCAAGAGATGATCTAATGAATCATCCATTCCTAATTTCTACAAATCTATGATATCAGACTTATATGCCTGGTTGAGATCAGAAATTGTTTTCATTGTGACTAAATCCCCAAGGGATAATAACATTAGTATCCTATGAAGCTCAGATAACAATGCACAGTTAAACTTTTAATACCGAGCAGTTAAATAATAAGATAATTTCTGCCAGATAGCTCTTAGGAGAAATAAGTTCATAAATACCATGGTTTTCCATTTTTTCTACCTCCCCAGATTCTAGAAGCTGTTAGAGAGAAAGGGTATTTCAAGAAGTATTTATTGAATACTTTAATTTTCATTTTGAGATTTCATTAATTTCAGAATCAGAAACACAGTATATATGAAATCACTACTTCTTTACTAGTACCAATGAAGAAGTAGAAAATTGGATATTTTAGTTAATAAGGAAAAATAAGATTAATTTAAACAAAATGAATAATCCAAATAACCATGAAAAATCACCTATTTTGTTTCTGGGGGATTGAGTAATAAGGTAACATATAGTGACCTGAAGTATACTAAATATATGCAAATGGAATAAGTACAAAGTATGCAAATTAGAAATGTTAAAATCAGGTTTAACTCTAGATTTCATTCTTATTATCTTCAAAAATCAAGTCTTAGTTATTTCAAAGCTTAAATTATATTTGTAGCGGATATCATCTAATCACTACACTAATCTATTGGAAAACTCCCTTAATTGGTTACGATCTGATGCTAATCAGACAGTATTATGCTATTGCTTCAAAAGTGGAGTTTGGCTAAAATTATGGATGAATTAATATAAATCTATCTCCATTATTAGAAAAAACAGTTAAAACCTGAGGACCCACTACTGATAGTAGGTTACTTGGGTCAGCACAAATTTTAATCAGATATGCTAGTATTATTGTTATATATACAGGATGATAAGCTATCATACTTGGTGACCCATTTATTTCCATTAGAATTTAAGTCTGTTTTTTATTGGGTGATATACATATGAAATCACCTTTTACATTAGCAAATAGCTAATACCCTTCATAAAAAATAGTAGGCTAAGTGAGAATGGAGCTGAGTTAACATTTGGTCTCAACACCAAGTCTGTGTAATGACTGTATAGGTTACATCACAGATCCTTACAAAATATCTCCAGGGAACTTAGAAGTTATGGAATAATGAGAAATGAAGTGTAAAGTGACACTTAATTAGAAATGACAACTTTCAATCCTCACATACATAAAGCAACAGGTTTGGTTTTTAGTAAGTATGCTCAGCAACTCCCCAAACTCCTTCATTATGCCCTATGTATAATTTTGTGTTCAAATAAATCATGAGGATGAATCATCTTTTTAAAAAGTCAAGAGCTTAAAATTTCTAGACAGAAAGAATCTCAGCAAACTATTAACTAACATCATCAGCTGTGATAAGAAATTCCCAAATTTTAAAATTTTGTGAAAAAGTCAGAACACTATAACCTCAAATAATCAATCCCTAAAAACTGTTCTCCTACTTCATCAATGGTATTTATTACATATGCTGGACCTATGGGAAAAAAACAGTAGGAACACTGACATTCTTATCCCAAAATGCTAGGCAGGAACTCACATCTGTTTTCCCTCCTTAATGGTTAGTATTATTTCAGGTTTCCAAATGAAAAAGTAGCCCAAAATGAGGTGAGAGGCCCTTTAATAATAATAATGGTATTGGAGAACAATTATAAACTGTCATTTCTTGACATTAGTGGGGGCTTAGGGATTAGGATGCTCATTAATTTGAATAACTCTAGGTCCTACCCCAAACCTTTATTTTTAATAATTCTGATCTTATTTAACACACAAAACAAGTAAAACAACATACTACACCCATAAAAGAGTTGTGGTTTCTATGAGAGAGATATGCGTGTTACACCCTATGCAGAGTCTTCCCTACCACTGGCATAGCTACAGCAACTGCTTTACCTATTCCCTTCTCCTATGAAAAACTCAAGATACCAGGATAACTGTGGGAGAAAATCATTTGACTGAGTTTGGTCTGTAGAAAGACAAAGAGGAGGTGTTCCCAAAGAGAATGCATGGCCCTTAGCTCTTTAGCACACTGAAACGTTAAAGAAAATTTAACTGTTTATAATAAATTTATATAGGTATACTAATTGTAGTAAATGATAAAATAGGTTAATAATACCCAGTGTTTATGCATTCATGACTCACTACATTTTTTTTAGTTTTCTTTACATATATGCTGTCATTTGTGATTTTCTGCAGTGTGCTGCAAAGCTCCAAAACTTCCCATTTAATTACCAATGGCCAACCCATGAATAGCCAAAATCGGGACTGTGAAACCCGTGAGCGTCAAGGGATGCCTGTAATCCTTTAGTATTTGAAAACTGTTTAAATCTATTATCTCATCTAATCCTTATAACAGTGATATGTTACACGAGGTATGTGAAATAGGTACTATTATCCCCATTTTATTAATGAGAAAATTTAGGCAGAGAGACTTTAAAAGGCTTGTCCAGGGTAATATAGCTAGTAATTGTCTTCAGGTAAAATCTGAATTCAGGTCTTCCTGACTCCAAGTCCAGGCACCTCCACCAAGACACTTGGTTGCATCTTATCTCACCTATTTATCTCATTTGATATGACTGACATATGAAAACAGGTAACCATTAAAGGCCAGAAAAACTTAAATAAATATATAATTTAAATCAATATTTTCAGATAGCTACTAAGCATAAATGAACACTCAAACCACAAAGTATACTTCCTTACAATTTGAGAGTTTATAAGGTATAGTCTAGGGTCTAGGCAAAAGTGCACCATAGTAACTGCAAATTTCTATTTCGGAAGGCTGCATGCTTTAACTTGAACAAGGCATTGCCAACTTCAGCCATTGGCTTTAACGTGAGCTTTGTTGCCACAGGAGAGCAGCTCCATTTATGTAGTTTTAGTGAATATCTTTATTAATCTTTTGGATCTTCTTTCTTTTTTTATTGATATAAAGTTGTAGTTTAAAAAATTACCAATGCCATTTAGCAAGATTGGCTAGCTACTGTGGAACTTCTGGTAACAAATACATTGAACCAACCAACAATACCTAGGGCAAATCTAACTGCTCAAATAATGGAACTTCTAAACATTTCTGGTCATGACTAGAGATAGAGAGGTGTGTTTTATAATAAAAAATAAATCAGCACGAGTTAAACTTGGAATTTTTTTTTCCTTACCAATACCCTAACTGTAAGAAGTTTCTTCCCTTCCTATAGTATTTCCACAGTGATGAGACTACATACACCTGAATTACCAGACTATTTTATTTATTTATTTTAAAGAGAACCTTTGCTGACACCTAGCAGATGAATGATTAATTGCACTCCCCCTCCCATTCCCTTTCTGGGCAAATTCTACAGGGGAACATTTTAGCCCCTGAGGTGAAAATAGGAGAATTCAGGTAGAGAAGCTTAGGGAGACATTTGTAAAACTGACAAGTCAACCTGAATGAGAAGCCTAACATGTAAAGCAATACTGTTTCTAGAAAGATTGTTCTTCTGAATACAATAAGATATAGAAGGTCACAAGAGGAGAAAAATTAAGTGTAAAATACCAAAATATGAAGGGTTCAAATTCATTATTTATGTGATTTAGGGCCCCACATTTCTCATTCTTGAAGTGATGAATATATCCCACAATCACCACTTATCCACCTTAATACAGATTAAAAATGCTTGTAAAGGGGCAGCTAGGTGGCGCAGTGGGTAAGAGCACCAGCCTCGGAGTTGGGATGACCCGGGATTGAAACCGGCCTCAGAAAATGAGCACCCACACATAAATAATGACTAGCCGTGTAACCTTGAGCAAGTTACCTAACCCCAATTGCTTAAAAAAAAATGCTCATAAAATGAAATAAAAGAACCTCTTTGAGATGAACAGAGCATATTTTAAATACTTTTCTAACTTAAGAGCAGCTGGAGTGCTGGCCTGGAATCAGATTTGGCCTTAGACACTTAATAGCTGTGTGATCCTGGGCAAGTCACATAATCCTGTATGCCTCAGTTGCTCATCTGTAAAATAGGCTACGGAAGGAAATGGCAAACTACTCCAGTATCTTTACTAAGAAAACTCCAAATGGGGTCATGAAGAGTCAGACATGCCTGAAAACAACAATATCTTTTCTAACAATATTCTACCAAGATATACAAGGACTGTTTCAAGAAATTATGATTAACTGCCTTTAGATTCAAAAGTACTATTTCTTTTAGAGCTATAGAAAGGGAGTGTGGTATAGAGGATGGAAAGCGAGCCCAGAAGTCAAGAAGATGTGGATTGGTGTGCCCTGCCTCTGATACATACTGACCATGACTGGGCAATTTGGTCAAGCTCCCAGGGCTCTAGGCAACTAAGATTGTAAGTTTCAGAGAAAGTGATGACCTGCATCAGGAAGAGAGAAGTTCATCCCCCATAAGTTCTCTACTCAATGAAATCATAGGACAGTACAAGCCACTCCATCACCCCAAAAAGGAAGGAGCTGAGAGTTTCCAACTGAAGCTACCTTTATAAAACCATATGAACTACAAATGATTAATCTCTTAAACTCCACAATATCATCTGCAATTTAAAAATCAGCAATGATATGTAATTAAAATGAGACTATTAAGATGACCCTTTAGGAATTTTAGAATAATTTCATTTTAGAATTGTTAGAGACTTTCAAGATCTTCTAGTCTAATCTGTCTAATCTAATCTTCTAGTCTAGTCTAGTCCCCTTACTTTACAGCTGGGAAAATTGAGGCACTGAGAAGTTGTGATTCATCTCAGGTCACACAGATACTTGGTAGTAGGCTGAGGACTAGAATCCAGGTCTCCAGGCTCCCAAGACAATATCCTTTTGTTCCAAATACTACCCTGCAAACTAAATTATACTTTAGTCAATGCTCACTTTATGGACTAGTCATAGCATCCTAGGCTAATTTCCACTTAACCCTTGAAATGTCACTGGAGTGTTTCTGACCACTACCAGATAGAATAGGTTCCATGAAGGCAAACTAATTTTAATATGAACCTAAAAAAATAAAAATAATTAAGAAGGAGTCAGGGGTGGAATTAGTCATAGAGGTGGAAAGGACCCTTGTCTTTCCTTTTGAACTCAGATTAAAACTCATGAATAATTCTAAATCAGCAGCTTGCTTAAAAATTAGCTATCATTTGGTTTTTTTTACCAAGATATGGAAAGGAAGAAAAAGTCTTCATTCTATTTTAGTCCGAAAAACTTTAGTATGCCATAGTCTAAATCCTTCTATTTATACCAGAAGAAATTTAGGTTAACAGGGCTGAAGTGACTTACTCAAGCAACCAGTGACATGTGGGAGTACTAGAACTAGACCTGGGTCTCCTGGTCCCCATTTCAAAGCTCTTTCCAATATACCAGATCACCCATTCCACCATCACCCTTTCTAATATGCCAAACTACCGACAGCCTAGAAGCAACCAGGTTATTCAAACCACTACTGCCTAACATTAGCACCAAAAATGAATGAAGCTATTACTCCAAAGAGCCCAATTACTTATTCTAACATTTTGGATCTTAGAGGTTCATCATATTGCTTTCATCCTTTTTTACTTATAGAAAAAAAAGAAATTCTTTATGAATATTTAAGTGTATATATGATTTGGAAACAGTCATGTGGAGACTAATATAAAAACTAAATTTCAGAGGCAGTTCTTGATCTGATGGAAATGGGATAGGTAATAAATGTGATATATAATAAGTGATAAGCACCACATATCTAGACCTCTACCTCGATAAGAATTATTTTATTTAGAAAAACAACATTGGCAAAGCAACATAAAACAACAAATGAATTTTTTTTTACTAGGATGATCTCTAATGAGGACTATCCATCATACAACCTAAGAAAAATCTAATATTGTACAGATAGTTCTCACTTTACTTAAGTAGACAGTTAAGAAGCCCTCTACTTAAAGTGATTTTTACTTAAATTTGTCCAGGATGTGGAAAGGGAGGAAATCAGGCAGCAAAGGGGCCCCTCCAGGAGGGATGGGGCATATGGTTCAAGGACATGTGAGGGCCCAAGGACAGAGAAGAAAGAAAAAGAAGATTTGGAGGCAGCATGTGGGAGCTGGACATGGACAAAGACAGAAGAAGACAGGCAACAGGCAGAGACCCAGGACAGACACACAGTATTCAAGTGCAGATGTAAAGAAGGATGGCTGAGTGGGACAAAAGTCTCTTCTCTGGTCAAGGAGTCTCAAGTCAAGTCCCAGGTCAGGCAGCAGAGAATATGGATCTCTCCATACCTGAATGGCTTGAATGTTTTTTAAAAGGGGTTTTTGTTTTGTTTTTGCTGGTTTTTTGTTTTTGATGTGGGGTGGGAGGCCACAGAGTACCAAGCTAAGGAGTGGAATTTTCTAGAAAGAGTGCAGTACTATCCAGTAATGTTAACATAAGTGTTTGTTTGGAATGCAGATTTCTTTCAGAATTCTTTAACTAAAGTAGATTATGTATAATATGAATTTACATAAAGTGAGAACTGACAACATTTATTTTCAACAGAAGCAATACTCAGGCCAGAGATTACCTCTAACTCTTATGAAGTACCAGACAGAACTGTAGAAACCATTCCACTTCTCCAAGCCTCAGTTTCCTCTCTTTGTAAGATGAGACAGTAGAATTAGGTGATATCCAAATATAAGACCTTGAGATTCAATGAGACCAGTCAGTGAAATGGGGACAGTGGTAGTTACAAAGCCCTGTGATATGGATTTACTGAGCTATGTATAAAGAGCACAGGATTACAAAGAATTTTCTGCACAGAAAAAAAAAAATTGGAGCCACTTGTGTTTTATACACCTTTAAAAAAAATTACTGGGACCATAGAGGGAATTCAGATCAGTGAGTAAAACTTCATAGGCCTATTCTGAGACTTTGCTACCTCCCAACTTTCCTGTTCTGGAAAACAATGCAGTAAATAGTCACAGGTTTAAAAAGAAAGAAGCTGGACTATAAGGAAATCAACTTTTATCCAAGGAAAATCTGAAATAACATCAAAAAGAAGTATTGATTGGCCATGGAAATTGCCTTGATATAGTGCACAGGATTTCTGAGATTAGTAAAAGATTTTTTTCAGGCTAATGTCAAAGGCTCCCCTTATACCCTATATCACACTTTTTATACAGAAAATACATCAAAGTACCCCCGCTCCTTTAAGTATCCCCTCTCTGTTTATAATAGAAGAAATAAAATCTATCATCCATTTAGTTCAACATACACTGAAGTGACACCATTTTGACTCTGATCTCCAGATCCTACAGTATTACGGAGGGAAAGAGGAAGAGTCATGAGCCTTCGTGGTGAGGAGGGACCCACAGCACAGGAAACAAATGCCTCTCATTATGGAACTTGCTTTTGGGTGAAGAAGTGGAGGTTTAAGGACCTTTACTTGCATGCTTTGCCATCTGCTAGGAACCCCCAAGGAATAGTTCCACACCAGCAATTAGAATCAGTCATTGGAAGAATTCTAGAACCTTACATCTGGAAAGAACTATTACAATGCTCCGAACAACCAGAGCCTCTGAGGGATGGCCTGATCTAGCCAAGGGCACAGAGCTGGCGGGGAGATTCAGGACTAGAACCTAGGTCTTCTCTAGCCTGGTCCAAGAACTCTTTCAGCAACATTATACTGCCACAATTATAACAATGATAATCATGATGATGATGATGATGCCTTAGTCTGTATGGACCTTTACTATTTACAAGCTATTTCTATACATTATATAACTTTAAAATTACTATAATTTTGCAAAGTTATATCTACTTTACAGAAGAGGAAAGTAGGATGTGGTCAGGTGAAGTGACAAGACTGTCAGACTACACTGTGTCAAGGACAAAGCAGTGAATGTGGAAGGGGATGACTTGAGTTCAAGTCCTGATACTTCCAAGCATCAGATGTGCTTTCTTTAGCACTGACTCAAGGACTAGCAGATTGTTTAATCTGGTCTGACTTGCCTTCTTTTTTATATGGTGGATAACAGCAGGCAATCTTGAAATAGCAGGATGGATGGATCATTAGATGAGTAGAGGGAGGGGGGAAAACAAGGAGAGAAGGGGAAAGAGGAAGAAAGCGGAGGGGAGAGGACAGATGAGAGAGTTTTTTCTAGGATCTACAGGCCATACCATGCCTACCCACTCCCTAGAGGACGGTGGATACTCCCAATGATCTACCCCCAGTCAAATAAACAGGATAAACAAAGATAAATAGATCTCACGTTCTACTTTTAAAACAACAACAGAGAAGGTTATATGTCAAAGGGCACTAGCAAAAATCTCACAAAAATAAACTTAAGGACAAGAAAATTGGGGGGGGGGAGTAAGGAGAAACACAATGAAAATAATACTTTGTGTTCCTATTTTAAGTGCCTCTCTCAATGCTATATGCATAGCAGCTAGAGGCAAGCTGGAAAGCCGCCAGGTCCTGGCTGCCAGCAAAAATTTTGTCACCTCCTTTGAACATCTGAAGTATGTTTACCCAATAGATTTCATTAAATTACACTTCCATTAGGAAGCATACAATGTTGATACTCATCTCAAAGATCAAAGGGATCGCTAAGAGGCATGTCATCCTGCTCCCCAGCTGATTGCTATTTCTGGGCCAATCAAGGAAAGGAGCCAGAACAATACTTAGTTAAAAAAAAAATGCAGCATCTCCCCAAGGACCATATACTAAGAAACTGCAGCCCCATTATCAAAATGAGCATCTCATTAATGACAATACACATACAGTGAGTTATTTTAACACAACTCCTACACAACAAACAAGCTGGATTTGGGTCATTAGCTGAATTTGTAAAACAGTATTTCCAAGGGTTAGAAAACTCTTCACAAAGAAAGGAAGTTTATAAAAGGGGGAGAGCATTCTTCAGGTGTAATGAAGAGAAAAACCCATTTTATTAATTAAATAATGCTTTCAAATCAACCAACAGGTTAGCCAAAATAGGGGAATAAAGATTTATTAGGAGCAGCATATGTTCTTTTTAGTTTATGTGCCACTGATTCTTTCAAAAGGTAATTTTTAAATGTGCCACAAGCATATTAAAATGACAAAACACTTCCATCTTTGAGTGTCATAGGTTATGATTTTAAAAATTAATTTTTAAAAATGGATTAGCTGCCAGGCATGAAGGACCCCATCTCAGAGAAAATAAATGTGGTCATCAAGTAAAAATTAAAAACAAAAGCAAATAAATATTGACATGAGCTGAGGAAAGAAATACTTAATGTGGGATGGACAAAGGGTCATAGCAGTGATAGAGGAGGTGAACGTACCAAACCAAAGCAGGTCTTCTCCTCTTCCTTCCTTCTATCCCATTCCATAGAGAGTGGCTTTTTTATTATAGAAGGTAACACTGAAAAATGTAGTAGAAACCATAAATTTTCAAGCTCAAGAGCAACATCTAGGATATGATCCTGGCCAAAAGTAGAGACTCTATATTAAAGAAACCAAAGGGTAAAAGAATTCAAGCAAGAGTCCTTCCTATTCAACTGTTTGTCAGCAGCCTGTGATCACTTAACATAAATCACTTGTCCAGATCCACACACTGCAACCCATGTTTCAGTTGCTCTCTTTCAACATGTAGACAACCTCTTGGTTGCCCATATTTGACACATCATATGAACTCCAATTATCTATCTTTTGCAATTAATCATCTCACAATTACATTTCCTGCACTTATAAGCATCCAGCTGGGAACTGAGTTTTAATCTAGGAAAGAAAAAAAGAGGATCCAGGTTTCTAACAAATTACTTCTAATTAACCAGAACCTTTTCTAGTCTTCCTAATGTAAAGATGCCTACAGCTAATCAAAGAATTTATTGTTTGCATTCTTAATGATATTTTAAACTTTTATTTGAATTTCCCCAATGAGCAGTTGCCAGTAATACATTGTAATAACATTACTTAAGCAAATATTGTTAGGTAATGCACAAAAATTGAAGAAAAAAAGATAAAGATTTCTAGGGAAAAGTTACTAATATTATAATTAGAAAGGGTACCCAATGAAATTGAATGAAGCAGAGATAAAAAAAAAAACTTCAAAGTGTTAAGTTTGATATCTTCCACTAAATCCAGGAAATGCACAGAATCAAATCATAAAATCACAGGCTATTAGAACTATAAAGGACCCCAGGTCTTATCCATTTCCCTCACAGTAAAGCAGAGAAAACAGAGGCTTAGATGGGGAGTGAATGACCTGTCCAAGGTCACACAGCTAATGAGCAAAAAAGTTGGTATTTAAATTCAGGTTTCCTTATTTCTAGTCCAGCTCACAAAACCACAATGTAACAAAGGGAAATTATGCCTCCAAGGGCTATAAATAACAACCTATGACTGCTCCACTGGTTCTTAAACATTTGTGTCAAAACCTTAGATGTTAATTTATATTGATACAGTTTATTTTGAAACATCAGTCACATCCCAATAACCCTCTTTTTCTCCTTCATAAGGCCTTCCAAAAATAAAACTAATAAAAAATATCTCAGATAGTAATTATGATTGACAGCACAAGTAACTTTCTACTCTTACTCTCTTTTCCATTTCATAACAGGCAGTGTGTTTTAACCAGTCATGAGGAGGAATATTGGTCATTTTCTCTGCCCTAAATTCTGTAATCTCTTAGGGTTGTCTTCATTTACACTATTATTTATTGTGTATACTGTTCTTTTGGTTCTGCCTTCTTCACTGAGCATCAATTCATGTAAGTCCTTCCATGTTTCTCTGAAGTCTTCATATTCATTATTGCTTATGGTATAGTAATTTTCCATCACATTCATGCATCAGAGTTTGTTTAGCCAATTGCCAAACATGGGGCACATAATTTACTTCCAGCTTTTTGCTACAATAGTGCTGCTATGAATATGTTTCATACATATGGGACCTTTCATTATCGTTGACCTCAACGGGGTATAAAACCAGCTATGGGATCACTGGATTAAAGTGTAAGGATAATTTAATAACTTTCCTCACATAATTCTAATTTTTCTTTTAGGATGGACTGGTAGGGTTGTGACACCAAAAGTACATTAAGTATACCATGGTGGCTAAAACATTGACTGCTTCCATTTTTACCAAATCTGGTCAACTTAATAGATATGATGTAATTATTACAACTTGCTTTTCTGTTATGATTTGGAACATTTTCATGATTGTCTAGAGTATGCATTCCTTTTTTTTAATTGTTCATATACTTTAACCAACTGTTCCTATTACTTTTTCAGTTCCTTATGGATTTGGTGTGTCAGACTTTTATTAGACATGTATTAAGCAAAGATTTTTTCCCCCATCTATTACTTTCTTATTCTAATTATTTAATTTTGCTCATGTAAAGACTCCTAATTTCATTATAATCAAAATTGTCTATTTGGGTTTTTATAACCAAAGGACCAGTCCCCTAACTTTATCTCTTGCATCTAGTCCTTTGTCCCATCCTCTGAGTATGGGCACCCTTTAGGCCAGTGGTGGTGAACATGCCTTTTTTTTTTTTTAAGGGAATTTGTTCTGTGAAGTCTGGATTCAGTCAAAGAGCTGCACTTGAGGATCCAGAGGGACACATGTGGCCTCCAGTCCAAAGTTTTCCCCATCCCTGCTCTAGATATTTTCCTTAGTTATCTTCTACAAAAAGACTAGATCCCTTCATTGGAGAGATCATCTGCTTTCATGATGTTAAGTATCATCTCAATTCAGATAATTCCCCAAACTATCATGCTGTCTATTCCTTTATCAAAGTCATTAGCTTCCATTAAAACTCAGGTCAAAAGTTGCCCTCTGTAAGAGGTCTTTTCTAATATCTTCAGCTGCTAGTGCCTTCACCTCTAAATTACCTTCCTTCTACTTGGTACATATCTAATTACGAACATATTGTCTCTTATGCCTTATGAAAGTAAGGACTTTTTTGTTGTTGTTTTTTGTTTGTTGGTTTCCCTTTGTATCCTGAGGTCTTAGCACAGTACCTGGCACATATAAGGGATTAATAGGTGGTTGGTTGGTTAGCTGAATCAATAGAAAGGTTAAATAGCAGTCCATATAGCTTGACTCAGTTAACCCCCTTTGCTACTAAATGGATCTCTGTATCTGGAAGCATTTTTGCCTTAAGTAGACATTGAAATCATAGGAAAATAGAAGGTTCTTAGTCAGTGCCTGCTCACTCCTGTAGTTCTTCATAGGTGAAGAATGACAAAAGCCAAACAGATACTTTTGTTATGTGGACCTATCCACTGTCACATCTTTATTCTCCACAGAACAACAGGGATTCATGAAACATTGAGAGATGCTACTATAGTCATTTTTTTTCCTTTCAAAAAGTCATGTCATCACTTATTAAGTAAATACAATGATATATTTTCCACTTTCTAGGTGGTCAAAGCAGATCATTTCTGGGCTTACTGTTCCTTAGGTTTCCAGCAGCTCTTTCCTTTGTTCTTTGAGAGCTGCTAGGAAGTAGAAAGAGTATACAGATCACCATCTTCATTCTTGGCAGGGGAATTCTAGAACTTCTCCAATACACAAAATTCCACAAAACACTGGTCTGTCAAGAACATATGTGTCCCACATAATCTTAAAAATACACAGCAGAAAAAGATACTTTATTGCTTTGATTATGCCCCGAGGGGCACTGACCACATTCTTTTCAGGGAGCAGAGTAGTATGTGCAATCATCAATCCTTTACTACACATTCTCTTCCCACAACCTTTGACACTCCCACCCCCCAAGCTCTCTGTATCCCTACTTCCTCCATCTTTTGGAAATAACTATAACTACATTTTGACAGGGGAAAAATAAAAGCCCACAGGTATGCCATTGTAGCCTACTGCTGTACTCTTGTAGCCCACAAAGTTAAAGTTAAAGGTCACATGATAGACCATTTATAGATAAAGCCAAGAAGGATGCAGAGAAATTGGGAGAAGATGGAAGAGAAAGCAGTTTTCCTGACTTGTTCAAGCTCTTAGATGTAATAAGCAAGCCAAGGGAAAATGTCGGGACAGAGTTTGGATAGGTGAAACAAGCACACAGTAACTACTACAAAGTCAAATCATTGAGTCTTTCTGGGCCTCACTGAATCTATCTAATCCTCATCTGTAAAATCATCTTTAAACTTTCATGCAGAACCAAAGTTCTATTATATGAATCTCTACAGATGACTGCCCACTACTAGAAGACAATATCTGATTGGTATTAAAAATTTCTTAAGTTTAAGAAGACAAAAACAAAAACAAAAAAAACACCAACCCCAGCATAATTGTGGACAATCATGGTGCTCAGAAAATATTTCAGTGGTAGAGTCAAAAAATTAATGGTTGAGCTATCATTTAATTTCCTTTCTAAAGAATACCATATTTGCTACCTGTCTACTTCTTTTAAACCTATAATCAGGTATACAATATCACTTAAAAACATATTTTAAGTTTCATGAAATAATCAGAAAACAATCAGCATAATTATAATCCTGTTGCCTACGACTTTCAAACCTAGTTTTAGGTGATAAGGCACATTCCTTGATATTTTTTTTTCTTTTTGGAGGGGGAAAGGCAGGGCAGGTAATTGGGGTTAAGTGACTTGCCTTAGGTCACACAGTTAGTGTTAAGTGTCTGAGTCCACATTTGAACTCAGGTCCTCCTGACTCCAGGGCTGGTGCTCTATTCACTGCACCACCTAGCCACCCCTAACATTCCTTGAATCTTAAACTAAAAACACAGAACACATCAAAACTAAATGAATCTAGAAAAAATGCCTGCCTAAGTTTTCTAGAGTGAGATTCAGCCTCCACTAAAATGCTACATGTCTGATATGTTACACTAACTTAAAAGTCATCTTGGTTTGGAAAAAGCTGTGCTATGGTGGGAGAACAAAGAACATTACAGAAGGGGCTGGACCTTTGGGGCACAGTGCCTCCAAAATCAGGAAAATCCACATAAAACTTTTTGGCCCTCCCTTCATCCCAGAAAAAAAAATTAATTGCATATATTTATGGTATTAAAAGATAAAATATGTTGATATTATACAACACTATACATATACTTTATACATTTATGAGTTTCTAAACTTTTTCTGTGTTGTCTACTGGCCTTCTTGTGTCATCTGTAATTTCTGCAAAACTTCCCCCAAATTTCCATTTAATTTCTTATGCCAACAAACACATAATAACTATTAAACATATTTCTTATGCCAATATATCAGAACCTTGATGGGGAAAGTTGTGATGGGGAAGGGATAATTGTATCAGCCACTGAGTTTGATTTTGATTCCTGGGGAAAATTCTAGAAAAGATCATTAAAGAAATGGTTGGCAAACATCTAGTCAGTCAATCAATAACCATTTATTAAGTATTTACTATGCGATTTTCCTAAAGCTCAGGTCTGATCATGTCACCCCTTTACTTGATAAATTCCAGTGGTTCTTGAATGGTTCCAGATCCCCTCTAGTATCAAATACAAAAAACTCTGTTTGGCATTCAAATCTCTTCAGAAACTAGCCCCCTCCTACTTTTACAGTCTTTTTACACCTTATTCCCAGTCACATACTCTTTGATCCAGTGACAATGGCTTAATAGGTGTTCCATGAGCAAAACAACCAATCTCTTAACTCCTAGCATTTTCTTTGGCTTGTCCCTCATGCCTGACATGCTCTCCCCCCTCAACTCTGCCTATTGACTTCCTCAGCATCCTTTAGGTCCCAGCTAAAATAATATCTTTTACAAAAGTGCTTCTCAGTCTCTCTTAATTCTAGTGCCTTCCTTTTGTTAATTATTTCCTATTTGTCCTGCATCTAGCTTATCCATATATGTCTGTTTGAATGTTGTCTTTCTTATTAGATTCCAAGCTCCATGAAGGCAAGGACTGTCTTTTGACTTTTTTTCAGCATCTCTAGCATATAGTGCCTGGCATATAGTAGATGCTTAATAAATGTTTATTAAATGATTGATTGACTTATGTGCCAGGAACTATGCTAAAAAGGATACAAAGAAAAGCAAAATAGAGTCCCTACTTTCAAGATATTCACAGTCTAATGGGGGAGACAGCAGACAAACAAATATTTGCAAACAAGATTATAGAGTTGAGAAAAGGAAGCAGTGATTACAAAAAACCAACAAGGCTTCATCAAAGACAGATCATATCATGCTAATCTAATTTCCTTTTTTGGACAGAATTACTGAAGTGTTACATAAGTAAAACCCTCAGATATAGTTCAGAAAGATTTTGATAAAGTATCACATACTCTTCTCATGGAAAAGATGGAGACATTTGAATGCAGAAGTGGTTGAATGGTCAGACTCAAAGAGTACTTGTTAATAGTTCAATGTCAGTATAGCAGGAGGTTTTTGATGGAGTGCCCCAGGGATCTATGCTTGGTTACATATTACTCATTCCTAAATAAATAATTTGGATAAAGGCATAAATGGCAACTTAATTAGTTTTTTGATGACACAAATTCTGGGATGGATAGCTGTGGAGATAGAAAAATATATAATATAAACACCTATCTATTCCTATATTTATATCTGTATATAGGTACACATACAAACATATATAAATAAGACAGTAATGACAGAGTCAAGATCCAAAAAGATCTTGAGAAGCTAGAGAACTGGGATGAATATATGAAGATGAAAATCAATAGGGATTAATATAGGTCTTATAATTAGGCACAAAAAACATCAACTTCACAAATACATGATGGGGGCATGATTAGACAGCAGCTGTTTTGAAGAAGATCTGGGGGTTTTGGTGGACTACAAGCTCAATATGATCCAGAGAAGCATGATGAACAAACAAACAAAAAAGCTAATGTAATAGTGAACAGTAGTGAGAGGTGTGCTATCTAGGAATTTGGAGGTAACAGTCCCAATGTAATCATCCATTGTCATACTTCATCTGAAATACCAGTTTCAATTCTAGACACAACAGTTCAAGGATATTGTGAATGTCCAGAAAAGGTTAAGCAGGGAGAATCCTTATGTCTTGAGCACATGTCATATGAGGCTCAATGACCACTTGTTTTATATATATAACATAGTAGGTACTTTAAAAATCTTTATTGGGGGGCGGCTAGGTGGCACAGTGAATAGAGTGCCAGCCCTGGAGTCAGAAGGACCTGAGTTCGGAGCCGGCCTCAGACACTTAATCCACACAAACAAAAAAAGAAAACCTAGCCGTGTAACCTTGGGCAAGTTACTTAACCCCAATTGCCCTAAAGGGGCGGCTAGGTGGCACAGTGAGTAAGAGCGCTGGCCTCGGAGTTGGGATGACCCAAGATCAAATCCGGCCTCAGAAAATGAGCACCCACACATAAATAATGACTAGCCGCGTAACCTTGAGCAAGTTACTTAACCTCAATTGCTTTAAAAAAAAAAAATCTTTATTGGTTGACTATTGGTTGGACTAGATGACCATCAAGACCACTCCCAACTTCTAAATATTATGATTTTGTGATGTTGCCATGAGGGTGCAAGCTCTGTAGGGTCTACCAAGCTATACAGGTTCCTAGTAGGGGCTCAGTGGTAGACTATCTTCCAAGAAACAGCCCAGCTTAGCTCATAACCAAAAGAGCAGTTATTGGATGGTGACTTTTGGAGGATCCCAGCCACTCATGAATCCCTCTAAGACAAAAAAGTGGGGTGATAATCTATGTTGGGGGCAGAGGAGGTGGGGTTGTGTGGCAGTGCTAGCATCCACCAAAAAATATAATGGTTGACTATTGACTCTAGGATAAAATATAAATTCCTTAAATTACCATTGAATTCCTGCACAATCTATCTCAATCTACCTTTCTAACTCTATTTCATATTATTCCCTTTTATACATTTCTATATTTTAACAAAACTAGATGCCTAGCTGTTCCCCAAATTCAACACACCTCTTCTACCTCTGAGCATTTGCAAAGACTCTCATACCTGGAATAAATTCCCGTTATCTCCACCTCTCAAAATTATATCATTCCTTCAAAAGGGCTCTTTTATTTTTATTTTTGTATCCCCACTGCCTAGCATAGTGCCTTCAATTAAATGACTGTGAAATTGAATTGAGTGGCTCTTCTAAATAAATTGAAAAAAATCATACTTGAATATATTTTTTCACTTACCTAACATATATTTATTAAGCACTTAATTATGTGTATAGCACTGTGCTAGAGTAACACAATCAAATACTACATCTGTCTCTTCTTATACAAGTGTTTACCAACTAGTTTTTGTGACAAAACTAAAGTATAACAAAATTTAAAGAGAAGGCAGTAAATTTTAAGGTCCCATTCCAAAAGTTATTTCCTTTCAGTGGGCCTGTCTTTTTATCTGTAAAATAGGGCTGGACAGATTATCTCTAAGGTCTTTCTGTTTCTCACATTTAAAATTCTATGTGTCAAGTGAATGGTAATGATGAGCCCTGGAGTTAGGAGGACCTGAGTTCAAATCCGGCCTCAGACACTTAACACGTACTAGCTGTGTGACCTTGGGCAAGTCACTTAACCCCAATTGCCCTGCCCCCCCTACAGAAAAAGGCAAAAAAAAAAAAGAATTGGGGGCAAAAACTGACATTTTTTCATTCAGGTAAATAAAATACTAAAAGGATATGAATATGAATGCCTAATGTGGTCAGTTGTGAAAGACTGATTTGGAAGCTTGATTTGGGGAGCTACAAACTGAAGACTTAGAAGTGGAAAGGAAGGAGAGAGACACACTATGCAAAAAGAACAATAACAGCAAAGTTTAATGACTGGACAGAATGACTGGTGCAACATGTTTGTGGAGGCAAGTCATAAGAAATTGGTTGGGTTGTTGGGATGGTGGGAAGGAATCTGGAGCTTGAGAGGGAGGGTAGCATTTATATACCACTTACTACCAGGCATTGTGCTAAGTACTTCACATGTTACCTCATTTGATTCTCACTGCAACCCTGGGAGGTGAGGCTGTTACTATTCCCATTTTACAGTTAAGGAAATTGAGGCAAACAGAGATTAAATGTCCAGAGTCACACAACTAGCAAGTGTTTAAAGCTGGATATGAACTTACATCATCCTGACTTATTAGACAATGGGAAAACATTGCAGGTTCTTTAACTTTTAACATGAAAATATTCGAGGAAGCTTGCTTAAGCAAAGTTGAATACTGAATTAAAGCAAAAAGAGAAAGATACAAGCAATAATAAGTCACCTGCTGCTTCCAGGGTGCTAGCATGACATATGGTCTGCCTTAAAGTAGTGAATAGGGAAACAATCTTGAAGAAGGAACTAGTTTCCAGCTCATAATTTTGGGTGGATCCATGCAAAGACAATAAACATTTTTCTTCTCTGACATCTCCCCCATTTTATTATTTATTTATTTAATTTTGATTTTTGGAGGACAGGTATCTGTCTATCTGCAAGCAAAACCAACTGGAAAAGAATACACAGAGCAAACTTAAGATTGTGGCTACCACCTGAAGAGGTATCAAATCACCCATAAAAAAGAGTCACTTGGCACTCTGTGCAGCTCCATCCTGGCACAAATATAACTGCAGCATATTAATACAGGAATGGCTCTGACACAAAGCATAGGGGAAATCTTGTCATTGTGCCCTTGGGCGCCCTTACAAGCCCCATATAGTTTGTGTAGTTAAACAGAAGGGAAATGCTACAGAATGATTCAAGAGATACAAAAAGAAAATGGAAAATAGAAAAAGAATTAGGAAACAATCTACATGCGGCTGTAGTCATTTAAGTCGGATCACTACAGAGAAAGGCTCTTAAGTGCAAATCTTTCTTATTGCAGCAGTTTCTTTCAGCGGCACATGAAACAGCAATGATAACAGGCTCAGAGAAAAAAAAACTTTGAAATAAAGTTAAAAGATACATGTAACTTAAAACTAACATCTTTTCCTACACAGAAAGGTTAAATTGTGGGGTTGACATTTGCATTTGTTACATTGTCAACGCTTCCTGCCTATCAGCCTATGTACAAACACTATCTAAAGATGTCATCTACATATTTATACCAAAGGAGCTTATGAACAGGACCTGTCAGTATATTTTAACACCCTTCGGAAACGTCAGCTTTCATCAGGTGTAAACACAACATGTTTAATTTATTAGTTTGGTTTTAATATAAAAAGTTGACAATCACATGTCACTACAACTATTGATAAGGTAAATAAGGACTACAGGAAAATGTCAAAAAGTTATTGAAATATTTGCCAGCATTCTACATCAAATTGTGTTTATCGGCTCATCCCTGCCAATGAATATGTCATCTTTCCCTTTACATGGCTATTTCTGAAAGGAGGTACCCAATGGTGCATTTCAGAAATCTCATTCCTAAAGCATCTTAATTCTCAGGTCTAAGAAATGTAAAAGTAGTCAGGATAGAGTAAATACATATTTAAATGCATGCATCATTGTTTCACTAAACTAAATTAAACAGAAAGTCTCTTGAACTCCAAGTATAGTTCACAACAGATACAACTTTTCAATTAGGAAACATATTTCTCACCACCACACTGTTGACTGTAACTATTCTTACCACAGTAGTGTTCTCTTTAAGAAAGGCTGTATTTCAGACTTTGAACTGATAGTCTCATGATTCAGACTAATTCAGCAAGCAGATAGTGAACAACTGATATACCCAGAAATTACCAGCACAATGTTGAACATAAAGATAGAAGATTCAGTCCTTAACCTTGAATAGTTTATGATATAAATGTGTTATCAAAACATAAGTAAATGAACCAACTAAAGGGACATTCATTCTAAACAATATATGTATGTATATATACTTATATATGTACATTACATATATATGCATATATATATATATATATAAACAAGTGGGAAAATGAGAAATGCAGACAGTATATAGGAAACTCAAAGAAGGAAATAACTGTAGGTTAAGGTCAGCTAGGAAAGACTTTATGAAGGAGGTGACTATTGAGGTGGTGCAATAGGAGCACATTCATATACGGCTTTAAGTGTTACAAAGCATTTTCATCACAACAACCCAAGTGGGAAAGTTGTTGTTTTTGTTGTTCAGTCATTTTTCAATCATATCTGACTCTCTGTCACTCCATTTAGGGTTTTCTTGGCAAAGATACTAGAGTGATTGGACATTTCTTTCTGCAGCTCATTTTACAGATGAGGAAACTGAGGTTAAGAGATTTGCTCAGGGTCACCCAACAGTCTGAGGTCAGATTTGAACTCAAAAAATATGAGTCGTTCTGACTCCAGGCCTAGTCCTCTATCCATAAGCCACTTAGCTGCCCCAAGTGAGAAGGAAGTATAAGTTTTATTATTACCATTCTACAAATGTGCCCAGTATACTACCTGGGCAAGTATTAGAGATTTGAATAAAAGTCACTTGACCTCAAAGCCCAATGTTTATTCTACTCCATTATTATTTCCTGTCTACATTGATGATATATCTGTAGTAGATAACTACATAAAATCTAAACTCAAAGTTTTTTTTCTTTTCTTTCTTTTTTTTTTTTTTTTGAGGGCAATTGGGGTTAAGTAACTGGCCCAAGGTCACACAGCTAGGTTTTTCTTTGTGTGTGTATGTTAAGTGTCTGAGGTCAGATCTGAACTCAGGTCCTTCTGACTCCAGGGCCTATGCTCTACACTCTACTCACTGCATCACCTAGCCGCCCCTAAACTCAAAGTTTTGATGTATAGATGCTCTGACATAAAATAGGAACTTTTCCAAATCCGTAACTGGAAAAAAAAAAACAACCCAAAACAAAACAAAAAACCTTTTACTCTTGATTTATATCCAATTTGAAATGGAAATTAGAGTTGATTTTACCACATCAGGGAAATCTTTGTTTTACTTAGATACATCTGATGGCTTGGTGAATGACAAGTTTCTATTTCCCTCTGGTTGACTTGTATGAATATCTTCTTTTAGTGGGGTAATCATTTTAATTACAAATAGTATAGTAATAATAAAGTTAACAAATCTTAACGAATTCTCCTATATGTATACATGAAAACACAAATAGGTAAGAGACCTTCATGAAGTTTCTCAGTTTAACTTTCTCAAAGCCCATATTATTTACATATATTTTAAAATACCCATCATTCTTTCTTAGGGTCTTTAATTAGATTTGCCATTCATGTCCTGAATATCAATTATCTTCAAATTTAAACAAAAGTCATCTTAGACCAAAATAAAATTACCTTCCATATATTACTATACTACCTCTATCTGAATATCATAGTGCCAGTGTCCTACCTATAAAGCATAAGGGCAGCATATCTAGCACCCCAAAAACAACCCCCAAACAAAGAAAAGATCCCTAATTCGGCAGTATTTTTTGCAGCCATATAATCATTCTCACAGGCTTTGTGATACCCATCTATCTGTCTAAATAAAAAAAAAAAAAAAGCACCCACCATAGGTGAATACATTTTTATGGGAGGACCTCGGTGAAATTCCTTATGCAAATTCAATGTTAATATCAGCTTCATACTATTTTTAAAAATATTTTCTAAGTACTACCAACACTATAAAGCAACAACAGCAAATATCACAAGGGACAGAAAAATTAAAACTAAAAATTACTTAGACATATTAATCTACCATTAAAATGGCATTTGGCATAATATGACAAACATGACATGGTTGGTGTCAGGCTCCCCCTACCCAACATATGCTTATCCCTTCCCTCCCCTTGCCTGTCTTTTTTTTGTCTCCCTCTTTTACTTTTACTTCATCTCCCCTTTTTCCTCCCGCCCCTCCTTTGCCTATGCTTCAGGTCTAATGGCTACCTTCATGAGATAATTTAATAATAGTAAAATCAGAACAGTTGGTGGTTCATGATTTAGAAGCAAGTTTTCAAAATGATGGATACTAGGAGACAAAGCAGTTAAGTATCACGAAAATACTGTTTGTGCTTTTCATACTTTGAAAATAGTGAGGCATCTTCTAAGAGGCATCTTTCACACTTGATATAAGTGTGAAAAATATGGAACTATGTTATATAGCTCTAGGAAATGTAGCCATTTATAAAGTGTACTTATAGCACTAATTACAGCAGCACAAAAATTCATATTCAGAATTTAAAAAAATAAACCTGTGGTAAAAAAGGGTTATTTTGAAAATGTTTGGTCTTAGAATTTTCTCTCATGCAAGTTCTATGTTCTATAGAATTCATAACCTACTTGAAGCTTTTCTGGTACTCCAGCTGCCCTTCAAAAACCCAAGGCACAATGGTACCAACAGGAGGATTATATGGAGAACAGTTTCACATTTAGGATAAGGAACATTTTCAATGACTACTTGAGCTACACTAACATCTGTGTTGGCTAGGTGGCACAATGGATAGAGCACTGGGTTTCAAGTCAGGAACATCTGGGTTCAAATCCAATCTCAGATTCTTATTATCTGTAACCTCTATCTGCCTCAGTTTCTTCAAATGCAAAGTAGACAGAATAATATATGTACTTCACAGGGTTGTTGTGAGGATCAAATGAGATAATGTTTATAAATTACTTAACACAGTACCTGGTAATAGTAGGTGCTAAATAAATGCTTATTCTATTCATCCATCTGTGGCCCCTCCTGTCAATAACAATAGAGCACCATTTAGCAATAGCAGTCTCTGATTAAAACACCTTCTCAGTCAATCAGTGAAGACTTATTAAGTGCCTACTATGGGCTAAGCACTAAAGATACAAAGAAAATGACAGTCCCTGCTCTCAAGGAGCCCATAAAGTCTAAAGGAGGAGAAAACATGCAAACAATTGTGTACAAACATTCTGGATACAAACAAAAGGGATAAATTGAAAATAATTTACATAGAGAAGACTCTAGAATTAAGGGAGCTTGGGAAAGGGTTCCTGTAGAAGGTGGCATTTTAGCCAGAACTTGGAGGAAATCAGAAAGTAGAGATAAGGAGGGAAAGTATTTTAGGTATGAGGGACAACCTATGAAAATCAGAGTTGGGAGACAGAGTTGGAGAGATGGGAGTGTGTTATTCTGGGAACAAGGCCAATATCACCATACTTCAGAATACGTGTGTACTGGGAGTCCGTGGTGGTAAATGGGAAGAGGAGTGTAAGGTATAAGAAGACTGAAAAGGGGGCGGCTAGCAGTGAATAGAGCGCCGGCCCTGGAGCCAGAAGGACCTGAGTTCAGAGCTGGCCTCAGACACTTAATCCACACAAACAAAAACCTAGCCGTGTAACCTTGGGCAAGTTACTTAACCCCAATTGCCCTAAAGGGGCGGCTAGGTGGCGCAGTGAGTAAGAGCGCCGGCCTTGGAGTTGGGATGACCCGAGATCAGATCCGGCCTCAGAAAATGAGCACGCACGCATAAATAATGACTAGCCCTGTAACCTTGAGCAAGTTACTTAACCCCAATTGCTTTAAAAAAAAAAGAAGAAGAAGATTGAAAAGGAAAACCCAATATTCTTGTCCCTGATCAAATGAGACACTATAAGTGCTTAACACAATGCCTGGAACATAGTAGGCCTTGATAAATGTCTGTTCCCTTCCCACCCCCATTCTTCCCTCATAACTTAAGTCCATAGGCCCATATCGTGCTAGAAGAACTTTCTGTTTTCTCAGGATTAAGAGGACTTGTGATGAAATGCTTTGAAATGAACAAAAAATCTAATTCTGGAGGAAATTGGACAAAATATTAATGAATCAAAAAATCTCAATGATTTACATAAAGAAATTCTAGAAAAAAAGACTCAATTTTCTTGCTGTGAATGGGACACAGTTTTAAAATGGTAGTGTTTGGCACATACCATAGCATTCTTTTTCCAGTGTCTTTTATTTCTGTGTCTTTATTTCTGTAGACCAATAACTCAAAAAGTTACTTTATAATTTCAGTATATTTCTAGCATATCACCAGCAAATTGACATAAGACTTAAGTTATATCGAGTTAGAAATTGTCCGATTTGGCCACAAAAGAAACTTCAATTCTATACCCCTGCCCCCACCTTCTTAAAAAAAGAAATCCTCTAGTAATTCTACTATCAAGTTGTAAGATTTTTTCCCCCACTAATGCACAGCTATCATCATTTGGAACCAAGTGGATTTTCTCTCTTTCTCTCTGCTCCAAATTCACTAGGCTTACTGCCAAGAGAAAGTACCGACACAAGGGAGGCAAAGAGCAATTTCTGTGGAGATCAATGAAGATGTTGACCATAACAGAATCCTATTTATCTATCACATCCAGTGCTTTTTCCTTTCTGATTAGAGATTACTGGAGATTTCTGGACAATCCATGTGCAAAAAAAAGCAAGAAGTTACTAACAGCTTTGTCATAGTAGAAGGAGAAAAAAATAAACCTCTTTCCAATTGAACACACAGACAACTTTTGTTAACATTCATTAAGGGAATTGGAGTGTCTGCTTTTAAGGAAGCCAAAAATTGCATATTGGGAAATGGAAAATTCACATGAAGAAGGTCCACTGGCACTAGTTTAAGGTAAGAGACCAGAAGCATAATCTGGTTAGTTTTTGGCTAACAATAAGAAGTTGAGATTTTTTTTTTTAATTTCTGGTTCTGATTCTGATACAATGAGCAAATCAAAAGTCTCAGTAGTTCTATCTGTATAAAGAGAATTATTATTTTTAACTGGGTTATAGCTCTATTTTTTAAAAAAACCATCAAAGGGTACTTCTCAGTAACAATTTCAGATCATCAGCAAATTAATGTTTAAAATACTTTGATAAATGATAACAAGTATACATATAAATGTCATGCAATATACTGGATTTTGTTAGCATTTCTCATATGTTGACTTTTTTATGGGCATGATGATTTGAAGGAAAAAAATTATTCCAAACCATATGGAAGTCAATACTTCCACTGATTAAAAAATATCAGTTCCCAGTATCTAAACTGCACCAAGCCTCCCAAAGTAATACTCATTTCATTGAAGGAAAAAGAACCTCACCACCTGTTTCAGTCTTCTTTTCCTCCAAATGTTATTCCACATCAACAGTCAAACACCCTCTTTATTTGTTTTTGAAGTAGAAATTCATTTGAAGTAGGTGGATATTTATTTTATCAGTAATGGTTTGACTGAAATTGTTTTAACTTTGGCCATATTAATTCCAGTTCTTTACTATATCCTTATGTTTAGAATATATGCATGCTTTTGTTTATCAAAAATAACATTTTCAGTCTAAGACAGGAAAATAAAAATTTTAATTACAGATTTGAAAAAAGTAACATAACCAATTCCTTGAGGACATTAATCATAACTTTAAGGTATTGTAGTATATAGACTAACCTTCCCCAAGTTTTGGAAATGACCACTCTCTTACCAGCGGGATTACTTTATTCTTAAAGATCAGAAAAGAATTTTAATTTCCTTCATTATACTTCTAGTATCACTTACAAGGGGAATGTTGATTGATTTAATAGATAAGCACAAATACACGTATGATTAAGACTATATCAGAGATTTATGGTTACCTTTTACTTATGATACTATCTAAGATTTAGGCACAAAGTCCTCTATTTACTTATTTAATACTGGGTAATGAAAACCATTTATAATTGGCAAACTTGAAATTATCTTCATAGAGTGATCAATTAATCTACCATATTACATATTAACCTTAGGGAAAGATTCTATTTTCTGGAGAAACATTTGAGTTTATCAGATGGAATAGCTTTTAATAAGAAGGTGGGGAAAATAGTAAGACTAGAAGGAAAGAGGAAAGGAAATAAACCAGTTAATATCTTTGTGCTAAGACCAACTATTCCAAGTACTAATTCTCAAAGTATCCTGTATTTTAGGATGAGAGAAACTCGAGATGGAGAAGGGAGAGTCGGAGCAAAGATTACAAACCAGAACAATTCCATGTATGTTGGCAGATCTAGAGGAAAGACATTTTCATTCCATCCCTCCAAACCTCAGCTGAGCAGACAGCCCCAAAAGATGGGCATTTGATAGATTTATTTAAAGTTCTAAATGACTTGGACTCTAAAGTGTAATAGGCCACTTTGAATATCTGCAAGCATGTGCATCTCTCCAAAGACATTGCCTTTTTCTACCGGAATACCTTTCTAAACCATTCCATACCTCATTTGCTATTAAAACACTAAGAGACACAACACCCCCAAGAAGCCCAAGAAGATTTCCAGCTAATTTTAAATGATTACACATAACAATTCGCTGTCTTTGGAAGGGGTAAAATACCTTATAACCAAGACAGAGATTAGGAAAAGGTACTCTGTTGTCACCTTGGAAATGAGTCATAAAAAGAGATCTCTTACAAAACAGAATAAGTCAATACTTTATGGATGTATGTATCACAACCAATCAATGAATGCCTTCTCACTCTATTCAGTTCTAGTACTTGTTCTCCCACAGATTCCCCACAGAGGATCCACTCAGAATCCTGAAGGTCTTTTTCTAGGTCTTTTTATATTTTCATGAGAACCAGCATAACACTCAGATTGTCCATCTCAGATTGGAAAAGAAGGTGGGCCCACTGTATGTAGAAAACAAAGGAATAACACATAAACAAAATAAAATTCAATAGAAAATAAAATGACCAAATAGAAGATTAGAATTGAGAATGAGATTTAAGGTATGTTGCTAAGCATTTCAATTACAAGATCCACCTTACTGATAGAAATGCCTCTGTGACTAAAAATACCACCTCCTCCCCTCACCCTTACCACTGCACCACAAGTACCTCTTAACATTTCTCAAAGCATTTGTATATCTATTATGTTATTAGGTGATGTCCCACTGCAGATGTCAAAATGCGGACAATGAAAATGACTGTTTTAAACAGTAGAAAAGTTTTAAAGAAAAGTCATTACAGTGCTATAGTTAGTCAATTGGGACAATGCCAATGTAATACATTGTAAGTTTCTAAAAAAAAAAAAATGTGAGGTTCTCCCTTCTCAGTTCTAATTCAATTCCAAGTCAACTTAGGCCATGACAAAAGTATTAAAATATTTCCAAGTCTCTTCTGATGGACCACCTACTTCAAAAAGTATTTGCTACAAGAAAATTTCAGAATAATAAAATTTGGATGTTCTCTTAAAATTTACTCTAATGGGATATGACCTACAACAGCTTCTGCCACACTGCAGAGGCTTGGAGACTTAAGAATTTATAAAATGAATTGGTTTTTGCAGTCACTTGCCTCCTGACAATCTACAACATCAAAACACTTATGCATTACAGGATCATTCTAAGCAAAGGCTTTCAAACCATGACCTGATGGACTTCTTGAAAAGAAAGCCAAAAAAGCAATTTGAGTAAAATGTTTGTTACTGTGTGGAGTTTTTTTTTTTTAAGGGCTGATTTTTTTCCCATTTATGGGAGCAAAAGAATAAAAAGTCAAACTGTGTAATGCTGAGGAATAAATGAGATTATATATATTTATTTTTCTAGCAGGCCTGTAAAAACTTGGGTCCTAAAGATCATCAGAAAAGTCCTTCTTACTAAACCTTTTCTGTTTCCAGTCTAACTTCTTATGAAGGAAGGTCTAGAAATATGTGATAATACAAAAATTTTCAACTATAGTTACACAAGTTAAAAAAAACAACAAAAAACCTTTGCTTTCTCTAAGTATAGTTTGCCACCATCTGAACCAGCTGAATTCTCCTTAAAAGTCAGAAGCTATTGACTTAAGTCCTTCATTTGTTTTGTTTTGTTTTATACTTTGTGTGGTTCCTGTAAAAGGGCATTTAAAAAAAAAGTTTGAAAAAGCTCACTAAAAAGCAAAGGGAGTAACAACCCCAGGCCAATAAGGCTCATTTCCACTTCTGCTAATCACAATGCTAATCATGGCTCCCCACAAAGAGGTAGGTCAGTCACAAAGAAACTCAGGGGATTTCAAAGAAAAGAGCTTAAAAGTATATTGTTTTGTTTTTCGTGATTCTTGATAGAGACACAGAATTTAGAACTGGAAGGGCCTTAGATATCATATAATCCAACTGTCTCATTATTTATAGAGAACTGAATGCCTAGAGAGAGGAAGGGACTTATCCAAAGTGATACAAATAGTAGAAGAGGCAGGGTTCGAACATAGGTCCTCTGAGGCCAAAGTCACTACTCTATTGCACTACCTTTCATATGGTAATATGATCAGTAAAATATAATCTCAAAGAAGTAGGGGGTATACAGGATAGTTATTTTGTATGGAGTCAAGTACCCTCTAGGTGCTACAAAAGTATCAGATAGTATCACTATAAAAATACTATTCTGATTCCTTACAATGGTGTGTTGATCCTAGTATCCTGTGATTATGCAAAGGCAGTGCAAGGTGCAAGACTTCTACCAAGTTGAAAAAACTTGAGTAAAAGCTGGTAGCAGTTGGTTGTGTGTCTATTGTCCAAAGTCTAGCCTAAGTAAGTTTAGAGAAATACAACATTAGAAATCTGGTTAACAGGAGAGGAAACTTATCAACCTCAGAAACTTGAGCAACCCTGTCTTTTAGGGGGAATAGGGATTTCAATTTGCATCAGAAAGAGGACAGAACCTACATATGGTGAAATGGCAGATGAAATCATGGATCCATGAAGCATGTATTACCCATGCTATAGGAATTAGCAATGACATTTTACCTTTATATTCCAACATTCTGTGAGCAAATAATTTATTCAGAATAAAGGAAATATCATTTTTTAATCAATTAAATGATTTTATTCTCAGTACATACTGCTTCATACACAGGAAACAATCAGAGTTCAAATGCATAAGTGAATACATTACTTTTCTTATAGATGGTATCTTTGTTCAATATGGCATAGAGTTGATCCTGAGATCTTGAAGGGTGTCAAAGACCACAAACTCTGACAGGTCCTACACCAAGCAAGCAAGGCTTCTAGTACCAGCCAGGCCAGAGACATTATCCTCTAAGTTCTGGCCTAGCTAAGTCCAGCGACATTCATCATCTGAAAATTGGTCACCAAGTAAAAGAATTTTTGAACATAACAAATGAGTAGAATCGCCTACTAAAGCATCAGAACCAGAGTCGAAGAATGGCAATATGCATTGTAAAAGAAATAACTACACTGTCAAAACCATGGATCTTTTGAACTACTCAAGTACTGAAGCAAATAAGACAGAAGGAACAGCATGGAATCCTAGACAATGTGTTATTCTTAGTGCCAAGTCAAGCCAATTCAACAAACATTTATTTAGGGCTTGATATGTGCCAGGCATTGTGCTAAGTTCTAGGGATACAAAGTAAGGCAAAAACAGTCTCTTTCTTTAAAGAGATCACATTCTAGCAGGAAGAGACAAAAGGCAAACAACTATGGACATACAAGACATATATGGTTTAAATAGGAGGTAATCTCAGAGAAAAACCATTAGCACTAAGGGGGACCAAGAAAGTCTTCTTGTAAATGGTGTGACTTTTGCTGAGATTTAAAGGAAGCCAGAGAAACCAGGAGAGGGACGTGAGGAGGGGGAACATTCATGTCAGGGGGAATAGCCAGGGAAAATATAGAATCAGGAAATGGAGTGGCTTGTATGAGAAACAGTTAGAAGACCAGTATTAGGAATACCTGAGTTCAAATCTAATCTGTCACTTACTAGCTATCTGACCATGAATAAATCACTTGGTCTGACTCACTCTCCTCTTCTGTAAAATGGGAATAATAATACCCTTACCTCACAGGGTTAAAAGACTCAAATGAGATAATGTATGTCAACTTCTTCATGAATTGAAGTATCATATGCTATACATGTATACAGACATACACACACACATATAAACACACACATATTCTTATTACTACTGTCACTACCATTCCATACTACTACTATTAGTAAAATTAAACAGAAGTCTGACCGATCTAATGAAGGGATTTGTTTTTCCAGAATATCACACTCTATTTTCAACTAAGGGGGAGTTTATAAATAACCAGCAAAAAAGTTCACCATTTGTGAGCAAACAGCTTAACCTTAAAAACAGGCTATTTTTGACTATGGCAATTAGTCTCTTCATGTTCCAAACACCAAATAACATTTTCCCATTAATTTTTAAACCAATGTGGCTTTAACTTAAAATAAACTGTACATCAAAAGAATGGAAAATAAACAGCCAAGGAACACAATTTGACGAATTGGATTTATTTAGTTTATTTATCTAAACAGGGTCCATTGGATCTCTTTAATAGGCTGACAGTTGCACTGGGCTGGTTAATAAAACATTCAACACAGTATCTTCAGCCAATATAGAAATGCAAATCCCACTAGAAATATTTTATTCATGAGGCAGTAATTTCAGTTACTACCAAAGTTAAAAAGAGAGAGAAAAGAAAAGAAAAAGAAGGAAAAAAGGGTGCTCTGCAAACAAACACTGCCATCTAGTGATGAACACTAGATTCAAATCTCTACCAGGCTCCTAGACAGCCCCTCAAAACCTCATCTCTTCCTATTTTGCCTTTATGCCCTCAGTTTCTTCCCAGGTAAGAACAGAGTGGCTGGAAAAAAGACAGAGGAAAAAGGCCATCAAGTCATTGAGTAATTTTTGAGAAGTTCAAGAGTCAAGGTTGACCATCTTCAAGACCAAAAATAGTGTTCTCCTTTGGCACATGGGTATCATTATCTCTAAGTTCCTCTCATGCCTTTAAGAGCATACGTGGGGAAGAGAGAGAAATGCCACAAAAATCAACCCTGCCACTAATTTCTGCTGTTTGAAAAATATTCTCCTAACTTTTTTCATAAGATAAATTCTAGTAAGGACAGAAGAGGGAGTCAAAAAAAGCCCAGTGACACTGTCAGGTCCTACCTGATCTTAACTATATCTAGAACTAGATAACAAGGTGTTTCACAAGTCTTAGTGTAGTTTTAAGACATGAAAGCATATATAGTAAGGGCTTAATAAATGCTTGCTGCTTAACTATCTAAACATGTACTGTTATTATTCTATCCATTTAGTACATAGTGTCCCAAAATGTAGTTTTAAGCTTTAGTAGATTTAGTAGCTTAAAGATGTACTAAGACTTTTGGAATACCCTATATAGCAAATAAACATAATAATGGTATATATTTAGATAGTCAGTCAAAAAGCATATATGAAACTTTCACTATATGCATTTTACTATTATCTCACTGTATTTTCATAATAACCCTGTGAGGCAAATAGTGAAAGTAGTGTTATGTCCATTTTACAAATGAAGAAACTGAGGCTGGAGTAGGGAGAGATTTTGCCTGAGATCATAGTGCTAATAAAATGAGACTTAAAAATCTAGGTCTTCAGACTCTAAATCAAGGGCTCTTTCAACTACATCCCTGCTGCTTCTCATGCAAATTCAGATGTGTACATTTTTATTGATGGTAGCATACTTATATGTAGTCATTTGCATAGACATACATATGAATATTCATACCTACATTTATTTTTGCCTGTGTATACACATATATGTATGCATGCATACATATATACAATCTACAGCAATGTCCATAAAATAACTTGTACTGCTCCAACTCCATCAACTGAATAAGGATGAGATGGAAGTTATCTGAGCAGACCTCACAGTTATGTAAAAGGTAATGGTGAGAAGCCAAAGCAGCCATTATAAAAATAGTTGTACTGACAAAAAAAGTCACAGATTCCAAAGTGAAGAAAATCTATTAAGGCAAAGCTCAAGTGCAGCACATATGGCCAACAATAAAATATTTAACACAAATTCATGTTATGTTCAAGTATACATGGGAGGGAAAAGGGTCAACAGCACAGCACCTTTACAGAATCCTGGATCAAGAGACCAGAGTGACAGAGATAAACAGAGATCAGCACCCTGAAGGCATTTACTACAGCTTGGTGGATAGATTTCCAGCTTCCTCACCACCCAGAAGATTCCTTCCGTGTGTTTGGCCTTTGAAGTTAATGGGAGCTCTGTGAGCAGACTTGGTACCTGAGGTGAAGCCTGGAATGAGAATCTAACCAAAGAATGCCAAATGCACACTGATTTCCTAATAATTTTAACCAAGGAAAACTTCCCCTCAAATAAAGTGCTTCAGTTCAGTCTGGGAAACTAAAGGCCAATGTCAAGGTCCAGTCCACCCAAGCAAGTAAAGATGATGACTTTCATCTGCCAATTGAGAAATGCTTATCAAGAATTTATGTGAAATATGTTCCTAGTCTTAGACCAGCGATTAGGAGATAAGCATCAAACACATCCCAATATCCTTAAGGCTTTCCAAAGGAAACACTATAGGAGGAGTTCCAAATAAGAAGTTTAAACAGTAATTATCATGGGAGTCTCTTACTCTAGAAAATACACTTTTCAGGATCACAAAGTGGATAGGAGTAAACTAGACAAGTAAGATATACATTAAAATGAAGTACTATAAGAGACCAAGAAGAGTGTAGTATTGAACAAACTGAGAAATTGCGGTCAGGGAAAAATTCTGTCTAGTTTGGCTCTGAATTCCACTTCCACAGTGGTTGTTGGGGTAGATCCAAGGTGGGAGCACTATATTGGTGGTAACGAGAATTTGTGGTGACAGCCTTGGGATGATTATAACAGATTTTTAACTGAGAGTCTCTCTCTGCCAAGACATTCAAATCACACTCAAATATAGGAAAAATATTAGATGAGAAAGCATGTAAACAAAAGCAGCAATTCTTGTCCTTTCAACTTAAGCTAAAAAATCAGAGGACTCAGCTTTCATATTTGTACTTCTTTATACTCCCTCAGGCTTGTGAAAGGTACCAGAATGTCAGGCCTCACTTCTCCTGAAGTCTGATACTTAAGTTGTCTATTCACCTACCTAAAGAGAGAGCACAGGCAGTGTCAGTGAAAGCTTCAAGCTGTTCCCCAACATCCCCTGAACCCTGACCTAAGGGACCAACTCTAATAGTCTGAAGAGAGTTGGGTTTCCAGGACTACTCAGCCTCACTGCTGAGACTGTCAATAGAAGTGCCATTCTCTGATGTAGACAGCTATCCACTAGGAGCTGGTCTAACAATCAGATCACATAGACTGCTTGCTAAACAGGAAAATGATAGCATTTAGTCACCACTGACCTGGGATAGAAGTGAAATATAGACTCAAGGTTAAAAAAAAACCCTCTATTTCTAACATCTAGCAAGATCTAATCTGCTATCCGAAACCACTGCTTTTCAAAAAAGGAATTTCCACTTTGAGCTGTTAGGGAAGAAAAAAAGAAATTATGCAACTATATTATCAGCCACAAGATGGTGCCATGGCCACAGTACTGAAGACCATTTCACTCAACACAAAACTACATTCCTATCATTTTTTAACCAAGGGAAGACAGTGCCTAGTAGGGATACTTTCTCCATCTTCCTCTTACTGAGATCCCTACTTGGTCAGAAAAGCCTATAGAATCATTAGCTGTCTTTTTTAGAAATAGATAATAATATTCACCTTTTGAAAAAAGATGAATCTCTACAATGGAGATTCAGACTACTTATTGATTTACAAATGCTTCATATTTACTGGCTACATTTTAGATCACCAGGTAAACAACCAGGAGGCCTAAGGCTCATCTAAAGTGCAACATTCAACACAAGCCCTATACTAATACCCCTCACCAAGGTTCTGGGATTTAACTTTAGTTTTGTTTTGTATTTATTTATTTGTGTTTATGTCCTACCTTGTAATCCCCAAAAGAAAACAAGCTATCCAAGAACATAACATTGCCTCCTTTTTGTCTTTGAATGCTAGCACTAGGAGAGTGTCTAGAAGAGATTATATACATAATAAGTGCTTGTTGAATTAATTGATTATAATAACAACTTTTAAAATAATTTATCCAATCATATTATTCATTCCAATGTAAGGCAGATATTTTAATTAAAATCCTTTATGCTCTGCCTATAAAGTGTTAGCTATCATAATTTTCTCTTTAAGACAACATGCTCAGATAGAGGCATTTATCCAATAAGAATTTGCTAATCAGATCTGAACAGATTAGCAAATGAAAAGCAATAACTAAAGAAACCAACTAACAACAAATACACCGTTTCCAAAATTAGCTGATAGTTATACAATATTGCATAGCTAAATAGTTCTGCAATCCCACTTCTCCTTAAATCACAAAAACCTTCAATTCTGTTCTCTTAAAGAAGCACTAGCCAATGACTGAAACCTTGTGGATTAAGAAATACGCTGAGAAACAAGAGACCATAGCCATACCATTTAACTTTTTTCTAATTATGAAGTGAAGGTAATCACTTACTACTACTACTACTACTACTACTACTACTACTACTACTACTACTACTACTACTACTACTACTACTACTACTACTACTTCTACTTATAATGTCTACATAGAGCCATTGTAGGGCTTAAAAGCTCAGAAGCTAGATAGGTTCAAGTGACTGATCTGAAAATTATAGCATGGAGTTTCAGTGGCATCTCTCTCCCTATTGATGAAAATTTAAATTAATTCAACAAAGGATATTTACAGAATGTTACCTGAGATATCTAAAGCTCCTCATACATTAAATTTTATAGGATATATACTTTAAAAAGAAACTAAAACCTTTAAAGCTGTAGGATGCTAAAGATCAGATTTTATAAAGTGTTAATTATTCATATGGCTAGGGTCATCTAGGGGAAAGAAAGTACATCTTCCTTTGTCTCTTTATTTGATATAAAAATCAAGAATTACAACAAAGCTGGAAAAATTCTAATTTTACACTTAACAGTACATTAACAGGGGGTGGAGCACTATCTAATATTTTGTTTAGTACCCAAAATTTCTAGCAATCCTACAGCATTCCAATACATTTCAACAATGATTCATTAGGCATCTAATACAAATAAGGCACTGTGCTTGAGGCTGGGTATATAAAGACAAAACCAAATACCCTCTGTCTCTAAGAACAAGAGGAAAATAACACGTACACAAATACGTAAACACACAAAGTAAATACAAAATGAGGTGGCAGTAGTGCAGGGGTGAGAATCAGGAAAGCCTTTGTATAAAAAGTGGCACTGGAGTTGAGTCTGGGAGAGAGAAAATCCAGAATTTAGAGGTGAGAAAAGAGGATAGCTCATACAAAGGCAAAGATGTAGAAGAAAGAATACATCATTTACCAAGAACAAAAATGCCCAGCACATAATACAGGCTTAATAAATGCTTGCTGGTTGACTAACTGGTTGATTGGGTGGATCACAGAGTATGCAGGGGTTGGGTTTGGGAGAATATGAAATCAATCTACAAAGATCAATTGAAAATCGATTATGAGGGCTTTAACTGCCCCCTAGAGGAGTTTGTATCTTAGCCTCCAGGCATTAGGATATGAGCAGAACAGTGAAATGATCATAACTGTGATTTAGGAATATTAGTTTTGCAGCTGAATGGAGGCTGGACTGAAAAAAGGAGAGACGAGAACCAGGGAGTCCAATTAGGAGTCTATTACATTCACGCAGGCGAGGGGTGCTGAGGGCCTGAACTAACATGGAGGCCATGGGAGTGGAAATAAGGGAATAAATGGGAGAGATTCAAGAGATAGAATCAAATTGATAACTCTTGGAACATAATTAAATATGGGGGAGAAGGTGAAGAAAAGCGAAGAGTAGAAGATGACTGCTTACGAAAAAACCTAGCCGTGTGACCTTGGGCAAGTTACTTAACCCCAATTGCCCTCCAAAAATCACAAAAAAAAAAAAAAGATGACTGCTAAGTTTCAAACTCCAGTGGCTTCCTATTACCTCTAGAATCAAATACAAAACGTATTTGACTTTTAAAGCCCTATAGAATTTGGCAGCTTCCTATGTTTCCACTCTTACACTTTATTCCCTTCAACATGCACTGTGGTCTAACAACAATGGTCTCCTTGCAATTCCTCATCCACTATAAGCCACCACCTGGATCCACCCTTATCATTAGCTGTTCCCCACGCATGGAATGCTCTCCCTTCTAACTTCTACTTCCTGCCTTCTTTGGTCTCCTTTGACACTCAGATCAAATTTCATTTTCCTTAAGAGGCCTTTCCCAAATCCCTTCCTCCTTCTAAACCTTGCTAGTGCCTTCCCTCTGAGATTACCTCCCATTTATTCTGTATATACCTGTTATGGACATAATTATAGACATGTTGTCTCCTCCATTAGAATATAAGATTACTGAAGGAAAGCACTGTATATTTTGCTTTTTTTTTTTTTAATTTCCCAGCACTTAGAAGAGTCTGGAACATAGTGAGAATTTAATAAATGCTTACTAACTGGACATGATGAATGAGTTACTTATGGGTGACCTAAGAGAAAGTGTCCAGTATATAGCCAATGACGTGGAATGGGAGCTCAGAAGACTGATGTTGTTTTGTGCTAAGGTTGGGACAACTCAAAAGAAAACCTGTACTTTGGGCTGGGAAGGAAGAGGTGGATAATATTGTGCTATCCCTGGAACTTCTCTGACTTATAGCTTAAGAATTTATTCTACCTTCTTTGCAGAGGCATCCAACCCTTATTATGTCTGCTTGTATTTTAATGTACTTTGTGGCTGGACACTATTCATAGGTGGGTTGTTTTTTTTTTTTTTTGCCCCAATGTCTTCTCAATAGGCCATCCTCATAATATTACCTCTTCAGCAAATTTATCAAGCATCTGAAATGGACAGAACACTGTTCTAAGGCATTAGGGTAGATAGGCCTGACCTCAAAATGGGCAAACTATCAATGGCTATAATACAAAATAATGCACAATAACTTCATTAGAGAGGTGAAAAACAAGATTCTCTGTGAGGTTTTGGGGGAAAACACAGATTTCAGACTGGGGAAGATTTCTTGGAGAAGGTGTTGAGTTGGACTTTGAAGAATAAGTTAGAATTAAAATCAAGGGGAGAGAAGAGAGGTAGAAAGGTATATTCCAGGCATAAAGGAAACAGCAAAAAGATACACAATCAGAAAAGGAGGGGGAATATACAGAGGACAGTGAATAATGCAATAGTATCCCCTTGTTACTGTTTCTCTTTTTCTTCTTTCTTTTATAGTCATTCAATGTTAATGAATTTCAATTCCAGACTCCTGGGCTCAAAGCTGGGAGACTAGAGCTGAATACCTTCTTCTATAGCAGACTAGCTAAAAGGCATTAGAAGACATAGTCCAACTCTCCCCACCCCACCACCCCCGAGAAAAAATTAGAGGCCTCTATCCATACAACTCAGTTCCCCTATTTATACAATGTGAATAATCTCGATGGTGATTTTTATATCCTAAGGAAAAGTAATACCTGATTTGCTCCATGGGACAATATTGTCTAAAGAAAGTGAATACATAAATATTTATCTTCTACTTTTCACCTCTTACTTCCACCTGATAGGTTATGTTAATTCTAATGATCTCTGGTCCCTGAGTGGAGCTGCCATCTGATAGAACAATTCAAAACTACACCTCAGGCCACTGGACAATATCATAATGCCCTTGATTATATGATCACATTTCTCCAAATAATATCACATCTAAGGAATGCTTTGAGATATTCAAAAAGAAAAGTAATTTTATCTCACCCTTAATCACTAAGAAATACTTGTGTGCTCTTCAAAAGAACTTGGTGAAGAACGAAAGGTTATTATCCCTATTTTTGCTGAAGAAATTGCTGATAGCCAAAATTTAAATGATTTCCCTAAAGACAAAATGGTTGATATGTAGGACAGCCTTCACTGGAACCCGAGTTCAGTTTTGTTTTGTTTTGTTTTAACACCTAAACTGAGACAATACTTTTTCCATTATGCTCTATTGTCTTCAAAAACTTGCACATTACTCTGGTTCCAGAAATTAGTACCAACACTGCCTCCTAACAGTTGTCAGCTTCCTTTCCCTTTTTTAAAGTGAGAGTGAGGTAGGCTGAGGAAAGAAAAACCTTTGGTAGGATCATGGTCACATCATCATATTAAGGCTGGGGGTAGAGCTGGGGTTTTTCTTTCCCAGTTCTAAAGTCTATGTGTTTTCAGAAAGCTAAGTGATTCAGTTTCTTTCATGAATTTGTGCCTAATATAAAGATTACTTTCCATTTAAAATTAATAGGACAATGCTCGTTTTATTCTTTGTATAACTAAAATTAACATATATGCTTAAATTTAAAGAGCTTAAATAAGAATCATATAAAGAGAAAGATCAATGTTGTCATACAATAATATAACAAAAAAAAAATTTAAATATAATTAACAGGAAAAACATTTTAATCTTCTTTTTCTCCCAAATGAAAGAAGCTTATTTGAAGGAAGAAGGCAAACTGAAATCCTTGAGGTCAGGGTCTCTGATTTATAAATTTAGTATTTCACAATGCTCTATATATGTTACTTGGGAATAATGGAACACATGATTTGGACCCATGTTTAAATTACTGATCTGGCATGTCTGAAATTCCATTGCTGGCAAAAGATAGCATTAGATTGTCTAAACAAAACTTTGAATAAGCAACTATTCATTTACAACTGGTTAAAGGAAATAATGAAAAAATCAGAGATAAGAAATTCAGGACAAAGTCCTACAGATATGACTATCAGTGAATTTGACTCACAAAATCTGTTTCAAGTTTTCCCATTTCTTGCTTGTAGCTCCTCATTCTGCTGGTATACATTCCTCTGCTCTGTGGAGGGATCTCCCGGACTTCCAGGTCCATCTGTTCAAGCTAATAATGGAAGAAAGAAAAAAAGTGATTTGAAGACTATAAAAGAATCACAGAATTTGGGAGATAGAAGGGACCTGTAATTCCATGCCTTGATTTTAAAATACAAGAAAATAGCCACGGAACTGATTTAAGTGATTTGTCCAAAATGACATAGCTACTTCATGGTAAGGGTAAAATTAATTTTTCACTAAATTTACATAATAACTTTTCTCCAAAAGGTATATATTCAAGAAGTAGTACAAAACATAAAAGTATCTTCTGTTTTACCTTGCTAAAAATTTTTTCCATGACAAAACAGAAGACTTTAAAAATTCTTTTTTTTTTTTTGTCTTTTTGGAGGGGGAAATGCAGGGCAATTGGGGTTGAGTTGCCCAATGTCATACACCTAGTAAGTGTTAAGTGTCTGAGGCTGGATTTGAACTCAGGTCCCCCTGACTCCATGGCTGGTGCTCCATTCACTGCACTGCCTAGCTGCCCTGAAGACTTTTTAATGCTATAAAAACAAATGTTATTTTAACATCTTTGGAGTAATCTAGTGATTAATCTAGCAACTGGGTTCCTGGTTCCTGTTCTTGACTTACCCAGAGGTATTGGGAAACTGGCAAAAGTGGCAGAAAATTACTTGAACCAACAGTCTCTCCCTTTGATTCCTCCCCTTCCTTCTGACAGTTGTCATAAGCTACTTCTGAAGATTACTATTAATACTAATCACAGTTGAGGAGGTTCTGGGCTGCAACCTCGCAAGAGTTCAGGATGCCCTTGGATCATTTGGGAATAAGGAGGGGAAATAAGAGATGTAAATAGGTTTTTAGAACTGGCAGGTAAATTTCTATGAAAATGAAATCCCTCAGACAGAGAAGTTTGATTTACTTATAGTGCTATTTTAAAGCCTTTGGCAATAGAAGGTAGGATATAGATATCATATCACAATGTTATTACTTTTCAGTTTCAATATTTCATTGGAGGGGTTTTTTTTCACTTTGAGAGAACACAGTATCTAGTCATTCTGACAATAGTCTCAAACTTTCTGAAACTTTATTGTATTTCTATCCAATGTAATCAATGGATAACATGGTGCAAAGTGCTTTGCAAACCTTAACATGTAATATAAATGCTGGTTATTATCATTACGATGATGATGATGATGATGATGATGATGATGACTTATGTTGACATTAAACATTTATCTCATTACTATTGAATGGTAAGAAATTGGTGCCAAGTAGCATAGGTATGTACGATTTACGTGTCCTCTACTAAAGACCTAATCTTTTTTTTGGAGGGCAATTGGGGTTAAGTAACTTGCCCAAGTTCACATGGCTAAGTTTTTGTTTGTGTGTTAAGTGTCTGAGGCCGGATCCGAACTCAGGTCCTTCTGACTCCAGGGCCGGCACTCTACTCACTGCGCCACCTAGCCGCCCCGAGACCTAATTTTCTAAGAGGCAGGTGTGGTACAAAGAATATTGGCCTTGGAGTCAGGGAGTCCTAGACTCAAAACCCACCTCTAATACTTACTAGCTGTGTGACTACAGACAAGTCATTAAACCTCTCTGAAACACAGTTTCCTCATCTATTAAAATGAGAATATAATATTTTTAGCATCTACCTTTCAAAGTTGTTGTAAGGTTCTAAAGAGAAACTTGCAAAACTTGAAGTACAATAAAAATGTTAGCTACCGTGATTATTCACTGTGACATGGCCTTGTTCCTAAAGGCTGTATTAGTAAGTTACAACTTGTGGCAGATCCGACACCAAGGCTTCAGGTATGGGCTTAGGGACGGACCATATATAACTACTAGTCAAGAACCAAACTAGATGAGAAAAACTCATCATCAGGTTTCCCATGTGCAGATGAGTTTTTTGGTCCAAACAGCTTTTAAAACCATCTATTAAGTTATGGAATAGTAAAAGGAAAGAGCACCACATAGATCCTTGAAGTATACCAGTTTTAATTCATTTTCTAAAAAAACAAAAATTAATAGCTTCCAAATTTTCTTAATTATATAGCTTTATCTCAGAAGAGGAACGTTTTGTAGTGGGAAGCCCAAATAACTGCAACTAAAATTATAGTCAAAGCAGTATATATATGAGGCAACAAAAAAGGCTCTGAACTCCAAGCCAAAAAACTGAAACAAAGCCTGCTTCTGACAGCAGTCACATGACAACGGGCAAATCACCTCACCTCTCAGAGCCTCCATTTTCTTATCTGAAAATGGAAATAACAATCCTTACATACCTTTCCCACAGGAAGTAATAGAGAGGAAGTAGTTTTAGAGCAAAGCACTTTTCAAATCATTAAGTGCTATCTATAAGTGAACTATTTTTTATACAATTGTATTTATGAATTGTAAAATTTGTAAATTACAAATTTACAAATACAATTGTATTTACAAAAAATTGTAAAAATATTGTAATATTTTAAAAAGAAAACCATCCTAGGCAGATTTTCTACAAAAATCTCTAAAAACAAAAGGAGATTATAAGCTACTTGAAGCCAGGAATTCTATTTCTTCATATAAAAATATTTTGCATTTTTTAAAAAATTGTGAGATGGAGACTAAAATTCCAGCATCCTAAAGTCACTGGAACAACTCCAAAACCAAAATAATGACTCCCTACCACAAAAGACACAGTGTTGTTGATGGAGGAAAAAATGCTACTCCTAAGATCTCAGCAACAATAAAAACAGCTGAGAAGAGATGCCAATCTGCCAGTTACGTCTGATGCACAGCAGTCTGGGTCAGTTTGCCAACCAGAAGGAATGGAGCACCCTGATTAGCAGATGATGGCTAGAAAGGAGAGCAGCCTTTTTGCTAGAAAGCCAAGAAGCAGGGGAGAGCCACAGGAGACAGAAAGAAGAAAAGCAGAGAGAAAAGGGAAGAGAACAGCAGACAGCTGAATCAGTAGAGATTAAAAGCAGCAGTAGCTGGCAAAGATTAAAAGCAGGGAAGGGGAGAGCAAGCAGCAGACAATCTGACAGCAGAGAAGAGATTCAGCAAAGGAAAGCCAAAAGATGGAACAGCTTTGCTCCTCAATAGTAGAGCACTTGATGTAAGACATGAGGAATCTTGAACTTCAAGAAAGGGTAGGTTAGGTCAAAACAGCCAACCCATCTCAATGGCCCCATAGGGCATCAATGTATCATGTTAAAGGAACACAAACAAGTAAGTTTCAGTGATCTATAGTTGGAAAGTGTCAGAGTAAGTCATTCAAGCCTCATGTCTTATCTCATTCATACATGCATTTGTATTTACAGCACATGATTGTGTTAACAAAAAAGTGTTAATTTATGGTCCACATCCTTTTTAAGCAAGGATGTAAATAATATATGTTAGAAAAATTCTCATGAAAAAATTAAAATGAAATGATTTGGTAGGTAAATGGTCAAGTCTTGGCTCTAAGGGAAATTCTCTTATCCAAAAATTCAGGGTCTATTCTAGATAAGTAATGACTTACTTTGGAAAATATAGCTATTTCTGTAGATAACAGAGATACAGTTTCTCCGCATCATCTAACAAGGTATTATAAATTGCAGGCAGCAAGTAAATATTTTGTAAGTGATAACAAGGTGTTAAATCTTCATTTTTCTAAGTTCTATATTAAGAGAACAATCAACAGTTCTCCCTTCTGCCTTGAGTTAAAAAACAGTCAGGAGAAAAATTCCTAAGAAGACATTTCATCCACTATTGACAACCACTGTATTCTAATTTAATAGCCAAATTCTACTTACAAGCTCCTTTGCTTCTTCTAGCTGTTTCTCCACATTAGCAACCATCTGCTTCTTCTCATCTGAAAACAATATCCAGTAAATATTAAAGACTCAAATAAACGTAATATTTGTCAATTCCATTTTAATCATTATTTTCAGTTGAAATTTTCTCCTTTGTTATCAGTCAGTTCAAGATGGTTCTTTAATATAAATGGTTAGCCCATTAGGAATTTCTGAATATAAGGTAAGAATGCAGGGCACCTCCCAGGAATCATAAGATTATTAATTGGAGCAGGAAAGGACCATGGAGGATACTTTCTAATAAATATAAGTGACATGGCACTTTTGGTTAACTGGGGGCAAAATAAATAAGGCCAACATTAGGTTATTGCAATATTAAATAGGCTGTCAATCGCTGATTCAAGAATATACTTAAAAGAAAACTATACATATATAAAAAGGATATGTAAGAATGCTAAAATTCTACTACAAAAACATGTGTCCTTTCAATTCTACTTATAAATATACTTTTCTCATTTCCAAAGTTGTAAAACATGGTATATGTATATAAGTACACATTTACATATATGTATGTATCCATGTATATACATATACACATACATATATCATTAAAAATACATGTACTAATACACACACACATATATACAATTGGATAAGACATAACTACAGAAAATAAAAGACTTAAGATCTAATGAGATGTTGACAGATTAGAGACATTGAGTTGAATCTAATGAGATAAAATTTAATACGGATGTCAAGATGGGAGAGGCCTAGTTAGAAAGCACTCTGCAAAAGAACTTTTTTTTTCATGGACTACAGAGTCAATATGAGTCAGTAGTATGGTATAACAGGCAAAGAAAAAAAAGGCTAATACAGATTTGGGCTGCATTAAGAGATGTGGCTTCCAAGAATAAGGAAGTGATCATCCCTCTTCACTCTGTGCTGGTCAGACAACATCTGGAGTACTGTGTTCAGTTTAGGACTCCACAGAGCATATACTGACAGGCAACCAAGATGGCTTAACGGGCTTGAGTTCATATCCTCTGAAGATCCACTGAAGGATCTAGGAATATTTAGCCTAGAAAAGAGGATCCTAGGCTGTGCCCAAGTATTTGAAGGGCTTGTCATGTACAAGAAGGATTAGACTTGTTCTGTTTAGCCCCAGAAGACAGCACCAGGCTCCAATGGAGGAAGCTTCACAGCAGTCAGTTAAGGCTAATGTCATGAAAAGCTTCCTAACAATTAAAACTGTCCAAAAGGGAAATAGGGCTGCCTCAGAAGATAATGGGCCCCCTTTCATTGGAGGTATGCATGCAGAGACTGGGCATTTCAGAACAGGGATTCCTTTCAGGTATAGGTTTGGACAAGAAACCGCTGGGGTCCTAAATTCTATGATTCAATGAAGCAGTATCATAAACAAAACTTCTGAAAATTAAATTCAGAAATTTTTCTGGGATTAGAAACTATGGTTATTATTTCACCAATGTGATGAGTTTGCAATTTCACTTGCTTTCCCTCGGCATAATCTAAAGATCACTGACATGAGCCAAGAACTCCTGAAATCAATATTAAATCATCAGGTAGATTAACTTTATTTTCTTTAAACCATTTCAAAACAATTCCATTCATTCTGTCCTACTAAGCAGCTAACCACAGAATTACATAATTTGTGAATTAGAAGGAACTTTATTGACCATCTAATCCAACCCAGGCACAAAAAGCATTGCCATTAGAACATCCTCTACAAGAAGTCATCCAGTGCCTGCTTGAATATCTCCAAGGAAGGAGAATCTACTCCCTCCTTAGGCAGCTGATCCCACTTTTGGATAGCTCCATTTGTTAGGAAGTTACTCCTGATACTGAGACTACATTTGCCTCCTTGTCACTTTTACCCAGTGCTCCCTCTCAGGCCAAAGAGAATGAGTCTAATCTCTCTTCTATACTACTAGAAGATGACTCTCATGTTCCCCTAGCATCTTCTCTTCTCTAGATTAAATATGCCCAGTTCCTTTTCTGGATCTTCATATGAAATGGATTCCAGGCCCTGGTGACCCTCTGGATGCTCCTGTGAATGTCTTATACCCAGAACTGAGCACAATACTTCAGAGGATGTCTGATGAGGGCAGAGCACAGAGGGAAGTTCATCTCCCTATTCCTAGAAGCTCAGCTTCTCTTAATGTAACCCTAGAGAGCACAACGTTTTCTAATAAATTTGTATCCCAAGTGCCTACTATAATGCCTGCAAGATAGGAGGCACTTAATAAATATGCCTATTCATCAACTGATACAGCTACATTATCACACTGCAGACTTCTAGTGCTGTATAATAAAATCTCCCAATCTTTTTCAGAACTTCGATCTAGCCATGCCTTCTTATATTTATGAAGTTGATTTTTTGTAGCCAAGAGGCAACTGGGTGCCTCAGTGGACAGAGTACTGGGCCTGAAGTCAAGAAGACCTAAATTCAAATTCTGCTTGCAGATACTGGCTGTGTGACTGTGGGCAAGACACTTAACCTTTATTTGCCTTAATCCACTGGAGAAGGAAAGGGCAAACCACTCTAGTATTTTGCCAAGAAAATCCCATAGACATTATTGGTATGCTATTGTCCATGGGGTCATAAAGTGTCGGGATACAACTGAACAATAACAACATGTAACTTAATATTTATCCCTTATGAATTTCATCTTATTAGATTCAGTCAAGGCTCTCATCTGTCTAGATTTGGGGGATGTATTTCTGCTTTTGGCTGCCATTTCTATGAAAATGAAAGCCTAGGAAGATCTTTTTTAAAACTGTTAGCAGAGGGGAAGTGAAAGGACACCAATTCAGTTAGGCCCAAGAACCACATAACACTATCTCTTTCTCATCTTTATCTTTTCCTTCCATTGCTCTTCCTAAATTACATCTTCTCTGATTCCCAAAAGGGTGGTTTTGAAAAATCTTTTACCTCTTTTCCTGTAATAGCATGATTCTTTAGCTACCATGTGGAGAATAAAAATCTACATTACTGCAAGTTCAGTTATTTTTATTGCACTATTTCTTCTATGAAAGACTTCAGTGAACAGCCACTCCACAGTATTTTCCTACCAAGAAACTCCTCATTTAAAAGGGATGTGGAAATGAAGAACAAGAAAATGGCATAAGGGTGCAATCTGATCTGAAATTTGGTTCATGGGGAATTTCTGTAGGTAGAGCACCACCTCTGAGGCTATCTTCTCCATTGAGATACCTTAATACAAATACTCACATAGCCTGTTAAAACTGAAAGGTACTTTAGAGACTATCTAGTCCAAATTCCTTTTTATAAATGAAGAAATTGAAGAACTAAGGGCCCAGAGAATAAAAATTACTTACTTTACTCTGGTTATACAGCAGGGGTAGAATCAGAACCCAGGCCTCCAGCTCCAAGCTTCCTCTACTACTTCACATAGCCTAAATAGTAACTAGAGATAACACGTAGTACCTAGAATGCTACTGACAATATAAAGCATTTTCATGCTTCCAAATAACTTAATATTAGTATGGAAGTAATAACTCACATTCAAGCTTTCAAATGCCTTAAGGTTCACAAAGCACTCTTTTAAGAAAACCTAGTGAGGTAGGTGGTGCCTACCAGTCATCTTGACTTTTGTCTTATCCCGGACTTTGATTACACTGGAAGAGTGAATCTGATGACTGTACAGATAAATATCTTGACTTATACATGAATTGGACTGCCTCATTTAAATATTTATTTGTGATATCATTGGTCCTTTTTGAAAACAAAAGACAAATAAGATCCCCATTTTACAGATATGGTAGGTTTGAGAGAATGAATGACTAGCATCTAAGATAAGAATTCAAACCTGATATCTCATCCAATATGCTAAACTATGGGGGTGCTGAGGTGACACAACAAACGTTCAAATCCCCTTATGACCAGATTGAGAAGTTGGAAGTTAGAAATTAGCAAATCAATCACTATATTACTCTCTTCCCTGTGTATACTGAGCATATAATTATTTACTTGACAGAACCTACAATAGTAGGATTAGAACTATGTGGGAAATCCTTGGAGGAAACTTTGTTTAAAACAGAAGTCTGTGAATATATGATTATAAAAGAAAAAACAAACAAACAAACCACCTAGCCTGCTCCTTGCTGACTTTATGTCTTAATAAGCTACACTGGAATGGTTTTCATAAAAGAAAAAGTCACTAAGATAAAGTTGTAGGAAATCTAAGTAGCAATTCTGCAATTGCTGATGACCATCCTGTATTTTAAAATAGGAGATGATGATTGTATGTTTCCAAATGTCTCTTGTCATTACAAATGAGAAGTCAGTTCAAATGATCCCAACTGGAAGGTCAAGTCTGCACATGTGCAAACTCATTTGGGCTTATCTTTTTGCTTATTTTAATACTCCTAACTTCTTCACATATGTACATTGGAACATATTAAATTAAACAGCATTCACTAGAGTGTAGCACTCATTACAAAATGGATCCATACTGACCTCCATCCAAAGGGTTTTACTTACTTAAGTTTCAAAGAGACTGTTTGACTTTCTTGTGTACTATTGTGGTCTTATTTATAAAGGAAACTTATAATCTGAACCACTTTTTACTGAGTCAACATATAGAACCACTTTTTACTGAGTCAACATATAGTTTGACTGGTTCTTCAAAGAGGCTATACTTTTAATCATCATGGCCTCCTTGCTTCCAATCTTTCCCTGATCTTCTTAAAGCACTAATTTGATTATGTCATTTTTCTATTACTATGATACAAGAGAGTATTCAATATCTCCACTACTAAATTAGAAGCACTTTGAAATAAGTTTCAATCACATTCACTTCTGTATCACCTTTAGCACCTTGCAAGGTAGTGAATGCTCAGCTGCTGTTTGTTAAATGAAGGAATCAGTCTGGCCATTCAGAAAAATCCTTGTTCTTAAAAATAAGGTGGAAGGTAGGAATAAAAAAACTGTGATAAATCAAATGTCTTTCCACTAAGCTGAAAAATGGAAGTGTTGGCAAGTTTGGCTAATGACTTAAATAAGACCTTATTTAAAATATAGGGCTTTGTTAGGTGCTGGCGATACAACAGTAGTAAAATTGCCATGTGAACATATAGTTCTGAAAAAATAATTTCAAACAAGTAACAACCATATGAAGGAAAGTTCCAAATCACAGAAAATAAGATATTCATATCAAAACAATCTTATGCCTAATAAATTGATTAAGATAAAAAATGGAAATAGTCAATGTTAGAGAAGTTATGGGACAGCAGGTATACTAGTATACTGTTGAAGTTATGAATTGGTCTAATCATTCTGGAAAGTAATTTGTAATTTTGCTAAAGAAAAAGTAACTAAAATGCCTCTGACCTTTGTCCCAGAGCTACTCGTAGTCCAGGGAGTTCAAAACAGAAAGACCCTGTATACACATATACTAAACCAAACCAAACCCAAACCCTATGCTTCAAGCCTCAAGACACATATTGGTTAAATTGAATTATTCCAGTGACAATCTACAAATTCGGCAGTTGACCTGGAGAAAGGCATTCAAATAAAAAGGAAAGGAAATTTGAATAATACAAAATTATTCTGCACCCACAAGAAAATGAAGGGAACAGAATAATATGTTCAAAAGATCAAAGGAACTCAAGGTGTGAAGGTGACAAACCCTGTAAACTTTGGCTTAAATAGTAATGGAAAAATATGGAGGTTTAGTAAAAGAAAGAAAAATTCCTTTAAAAAATCAAGCAAATTAGGGGCAGCTAGGTGGCGAAGTGAGTGGAGCACTGGCCCTGAAGGCAGGAGGACCTGAGTTCAAATATGACTTCGGATACTTAACACTTACTAGCTGTGTGATCTTGGGCATGTCACTTAACCCCAATTGCCCTCCAAAAAAGCCAAAAAAAAAAAATCTAGCAAATTAGTTCTTTCTTCAAGCACTACAGATAATACAAAAAAAAAAAATGAAAAGAAAATAAATACAGGAATCAAGTAAAATACAAGGAACCCAGTAAAATACTCTGGGAAAAAAAGAGAAAAAGACAATTACAGGGCTAAAAATAACAATAACAGAAGAACCATTAAGACATAACTTTCTGTATACACACAGGGAGATAAAGATAAAAACAGAACTTAAATTGAATTGATAGTTATATTATTGTTTAGGAACAGGTCTGAAAAAACAAGTACTAAACCTCACACTACTCTTAACTACAGACATGTGAAATGATAACTTTGGGGGAAGAAAGCAGAAAAGAAAGGATAAAATAGAGAATATGATCTAGGGAAATATAAAAAGGAGGAACTGATAAATGGGGGTAAAAAAAAGGAAGAATCTTGATTCACTGAAGAAAGAAGGTCCCAGAGAAGAACACACCCATGGAAGGAGATATTCCATAATGGGAGAAAGTGACATTGGATTGGGTATCATCTGAAGGTTTTTGGTTCTTAAAAAGAACACTACTTTAAGACTGTTGTGTCTCCATAGAAAGCAGTTTGCCTCAGGATAGGGAAATCAGAGCTCCTGGGGACAACCAACAATGAAATTGGAAGCTAGGTAATTAAAATGACAGATCCTGGAGCAAGAAGAGTTGAGAAAATGCATCTCCCTCCCTTCATTGCCAAGTTGGAGGGGACTATGAGGTTGTAATATTACATAACCTATCAGATGTGATTAATGTGGTGGTTGGTTATCCTTAGTTCTTTTTTTTTCTTTTTATATTTTTGTTACTAGGGATGACTCACTGGGTAAAGAAGAGGGGAAGGGTATAATCCGAAATGAATGTGGTGTGGCTAATATGAAAATATGCTTTGTAAGAGTTCACATATATAATTGATATAATATTACCTTCTCAGTAAGTGGGGGAGATGCTGAAGGGAAGGAGAAAATTTGGAACTTAACAGTTTAAAAAAATAAATGTCAAAAAGACAGAAAAAATTTTGAAAGCAAACAGGGTTAAATGACTTGCCCAGCATCATACAATTAGTAAGTGGTCTGAGGCTGGATTTGAACTCAGGTCCTCTTGACTCCAGGGCCAGTACTCTATCCAAAGAATTTTTTTTTTAAAGCAATTGGGGTTAAGTAACTTGCCCAAGGTTACACGGCTAGGTTTTTGTTTGTGTGGATTAAGTGTCTGAGGCCAGCTCCGAACTCAGGTCCTTCTGGCTCCAGGGCCGGCGCTCTATTCACTGCGCCACCTAGCCGCCCCAAGAAATTTTTTTAAAATAAATTTAATGTGATGTGAAAACAAAAGGAATCAAAAAAAATAAATAAATCATTTTACTATAACCCATTTTTCTCAACCCTGGATAACCCAGTTGGTGGGTGAAACCTTAACTTTTGAGTATGCCATAAAGAGCCAAGTTTAAATGATAACACCAAAGTGTGCTACATAGACAAAATTCTGGACTAGAATGATCTCTGGCTTGACCCTTCATTTCTTAACCACTCCTGGGGTTTTGTCTAGGCTCTCAATGGCTCAAAGTAGCCCACCAGGTTTGTTCATTCATTCAGGCAATGTTTGTGAAGCACTAATTCTGTACAAAACATTTTACAATGGAATGAGACAATTAAAAAAAGGTCTCCACACTTCTGGATCTTCTACCATGGAAAATACAACTCATAGACAAGGATGAAAAACTATACAATGTATAATAACTGCAGTACAGAATAAGTGTAAAAGAGAAATATATAGGATTATGTAATATCTAAAAAAGAAAACATAATTTATAGCTGACCAAGATCAGTGAAGGCTTTGCAAAGGAGATAGCAGCTGTGCAGTCTTAAAAGAATGGACAGAATTTCAAAAAGTGAAGATGGCAAGAGGGGGAGGGATAGACTGTAAGGAAAGGCAAAAGTAGGGAAGTGGCAGAAATGCAGAAGCAGCAAGTTTTGCTAGAGCAAAACACACATCCATGAAGATAATGAGACAAGATGGGCAGCTACCCAGAGTACAGAAAGAGGTACTTTTTAATATTACTTTCTATAAATGTACATATTTTTATACCAGAAAATCCCATTCTCTGGGACACCAATATTCATTATACAGTGAATCAAATTGGATGTGTTTGCAGTAAAGACTCAAATACTCTCATGGAGAGTAACATATAAAGGGAATGATTTTCTAACTTTGCCTTGGGTTCACAAGTTTGTTCTCACTGAGACATAAGGCTGGAAATATATGAGGGACCAAATTCTGGAAGGATAAACTGCCAGACTAAGGGATTGGGACTATTTGGTAGGAAATAGGTAGCCATGAAAGCTTTTGAGCAGACAAGTGCTATAACTAGATTTTGTGCAAAAGATTAATCTGAAAGTGGTATGACACAGGAAGGTATGAGGCATGGGTGGGGGGTAGAAGGGACAGAACTAGAAGCAGAGAGAAATCAGCTGGGAGACCATTGCAATAATCCAAAAAACTGCATGATAAGAGCCAGATTAGGGTAATGACAGTGTGACCAAAGATGAAGGAATGAATACAAGACTTATTTCAGATTCAAAAGGCCTTGGTAAGTCATTGAATGCAAGAAGTTAACAAACATACATTTATTGAGTACATACTATATGCCAGGCATTAACACGGCCCAAGGCATAAATACCAGAACTCAAATAGCACCCTAGGAAAATCATTTAACTTCTTGAAGCCCCCAGTTCCCTCATCTGTCAAATGAAGATAATAATAACACAGACCAGCCCAAGTGTTGTAAAGATAAAATTAAATCATTATATAATTATATATTATTAGCTATTATTACCATGCCAGGCAATGTATTAGTTGTTAGTAATACAAAGACAAAAATGTGAAACACTCCCTTACCTTCAAGGAGTTTACATTCTAATGTGGACAGGTGACAAGCACATATATAGGGATATACAAAACAAATGTAAAACAAAAACAAAATAACATTGGAGGTTAAAAACACTAGTAGCTGGGGGTTAGGTACTAAGAAGGTTTCATATAGAAGGTCCTGTTTAAAGAAAACCAAAGATTCTAAGAGGCAAAGGTAAGAAGGAAGGGCATGCGACCCATGGGTGGAAAACAGTGCAAAAGCAAAGAGATGAAATGGAGGTTAGGTGTCAGATCTAACAATGTTAAGAAAACCAATCTGGATGGACCATAAAATGAATAGCAGGGAATAATATGTAATAAAGCTGAAAAAGAAGACTGGAGCCAGGTTATGAAGAGTCTTGATTGGCAAACAAAGGAGTTTATGTTTGATCCTAGATTTGACAGGGAGTCCCTGGATTTTTTGAGTAAGGGAGTGATGTGGTCAAACCTGAACTTCGGTGGCTGTATAGAGATAGGACTGAGGTAGGGAAAGACTTGAGGCAAGAAGACCAGTTAGGAGACTATTGCAACAGTACTGATAAGAGTTGATGAAAGCCTGAAAAAGACTGGTAGCTATGTGGGTGGAGAAAAGGGGGCATATATTAGAAATGTTGTAAACATAGAATTTAAAGGAAATATAGTTTCTGTTTTTGAAATATTTTGAGTATGAAGTGCCACAAGGATTTCAACTGAAAATATCTAGAAGGCAGTTAGAATGTGGATCTGGAATCCAGAAGCTTTGGAAGTCAATTCTGTAAAAATGATCATTTAAGCCATGGTCAGGATTGTTTAAGGAGAAAATGGAAAAGAGAAGAGGAACAAAATCAAAACCTTGGACATCAATTCCTTTAAGAGGTAAAGAAGAAAAACCAGTAAAGGAGAAAGAGAAGGAACAGTTAGAGAGGTAGGAGGAAACTTATGACATGTACTTGTTGAATATGGTGCTTCTGAAACCAAAGAAACACATTAAGAAAGAATGGAAAGAGGATAAAATTCAACAGAGGATGAAAAGGATAACTTATGAGAAAAAAATAAACATTGGATTTCATCTGAATATCTTCCTACTCTTGGGAATGTAGCTACCATATGCTACATGATTCCAACCCTTCTTCAACATAATTTTGTGTGCTATCAGTTCAGTTCCAATACAGTATCTAAAAGTCAATGATCACCATTCTCTCTTGAACTGTTGGTACTCAACACTAGGGAATTCAACCAGTTTTATTCACAACAAAGAAAATGCAGGGATAGAGTTCCAGGGCTTCTGCAAAAGCTGAGCTGGTATCACAAAGACTGAGGAAATTAATCCTGGCTAACCCCATGAAGCAGCAATTAATCTTTAATACACTTTAGGCTCTAGTCACAGCACAATGGGGTTTCATATTAACTAGTTTATTTCCTTAAAGAGATTGGATAATACAGGCAAATCCAACTCAGCACATGTCAGATTCACCTTTATCATGCCATGTATGGCAGACTTCATTAGAATCCTTTATATATACATATATATACATATATATATACACATACATATATATATATACACACACATATATACATACACACACACACACACACACACACACACACACACACATATATATATTTGCTTTTTTGGGGGGGGAGGCAGGGCAATTGGGGTTAAGTGACTTGCCCAAGGTCACACAGCAAGTAAGTGTTAAGTGTTTGAGGCTGGATTTGAACTCAGGCCCTCCTGATTCCAGGGCCAGTGCTCTATTCACTGTGCCACCTACCTGCCCCCAGTCTGATATTTTTTAGAAGCCCTCACAAAAAAGCAAAGAAACTTTCCCATAATCACAACAGAAACAAATAGGTCAGAGAGGAAAAACAAAACACATTTATATAGCACTTACTATGTGCTAGGAACTTTTCAATTATTATTTCATTTGATCTTCACAACAATTGTGAGGGGGAGTTGATACTATTATCCTAATTTTAAAGATGAGGAAATTAAGGCAAACAGAAGATAAGAGAGACTTATTCAGGGTGACTCAAGGCCTAGTGCTCTATCCACTGTGACACATAGTTAACTTAGCAAAAAAAAAAAAAATGAACATCAACTAATGAGATTTGAAATTGTTAGAATCTGATAACTAAATCTCTACTGACAAGTCCTGGATACATGTAAATGATCTCTAAATTGTTTCCATTTCCACCCCCCAACAGATTTCTTTACTTCCAAAGGAAAATTGTTTCCAAATAATTTAATATTTTTTTCTGAGAATTTGCTACAGAAAATAAAACGTCATTTTTTAAAACTTGGTGTTTAATTATAGTGTATAGTATATACAGTGTATATATATATTATAAATAATATACAATATATTTAAATATATTGTATAGTATATACAGTATGTAAATATGCTATATATAACATAATAATACACTATATTTACATACTATAAATATATTTATAATTAATTAATAATTATATTAATTGATATATTAATATTGTGTGTATATGGTATGTTTACATACTATATATATAATGTGGTATATATAGTATGTTTACATACTATATATACACTATATAAATGTAGTGTATATATAGTCTATAAATATAGTGTATAAATATAGAAATATTTAACAGGAAAGGCTCCAACCTTTCAAACTAGTTTAATTATTGAACCCACTTACAATTCATAACACAAAGAGACTGCAATTTAAGAAAAAAAATTTTTTATTATGATTGTCCCTATTACTAAGGCTTAGGCAATATGGTATTGAAAGCATTGCTTCTTTAAAATAAAGTTTTAAAGTAAAAGATTATTTTCTTATTTGAATACCTGATGCAAGCCATAATGTTCAAAAAGAAGGGATACTATTGTTAATTTTACCAATCCAGTCTGTAAGAATGAGCTGCTTTGGTTGAAAGGTTTATTCATCAATTTCAGATCTCCTGTATTATAACATTTAGAATATTCACTAAGGTTGATACTGTTCACATACCATTTTCTTAGACAATTTTATCTCACTACATCTTAAATGGAAGGACAGAGACTAACACACTATTGTTCCCCACAGCTGTATTCACTAATTGCAAATGGTCTTCAGATGACTTTTTAGAAATAGCCTTTTTCTTCCTGGCTTCTCCCATCTACTCCCAGTAGGTATTTTTTTATTTATCTTCACTGATGAAAAGAAAAGGGGACAGCACACACAACATTATGGAATGAACCTTTAAAGAGAAGATCATATAATGACATTATCTAGTTCAATATGTATTACTGAACACCCTATCTGCTTAGTATTATAAAATCTAACATACATTTTCCTTTTAACCATCATATTAAGGTGAGTTTATAAAGTGCATTCAAGTTTAATTCCTTCAATTTCTTTTTCTTCTCTAATTGTTAAAGCTAACATTTAAAGTTTATAAAGTCCTTTTCTAACAACAACCTCATTATCTCTATCATATGTGGGGGGTGGGGTGGGGAGAAATGGGGGTGGTCAGGGGAAGAGAAGAGAGGCAGGAAGAAGAGTTTCTAGATCTGTGATTTCATCTTTGTAGGAAATTTCCGGTATGGAAACTGTCTCCAATGATGAATATCACCAACTCATCTGTAATTAATATTCTTAGAGAGTTGTTTAAGACATTGAGAGATTAATTGACTTTTCCCATAGTCACATAGCTAACATGTATCTGAAATAACACTTAATTGAACCCAGGTCCTTCTTACTCCAAGGCTGGCCCTCTAATCACAGTACACCATGCTTCCTCTCATTCCCAGTTTACAGACAAGGAAACTGAAAATCAAGTGACTTACTCATGTTCAAATACTTACTGATGTTTCAAGAAGTATTCATTCAAAAACAAACAAACAAAAAAGAAGTATTCATTCAAATCAAAACCTCATATCTTCACTTCCAGCACTCTTTCCATCATGCCATGCTATTACTCATGTTATATACCCTCTATGTTTAGTTCACAAGTATGAAAAGGTATAGTTTTTCCCATAAAGGCTTTCCTCTGTTGTTTGTAGGAACTATTCTAAAATGTTAACACAAAATTACAAGGGGAAAAATATTGCTACTGATAAAATATTTGTTTCTTTAAAAAAATGTTTGCTTTTACAATTCTTGTAATGGTTTTGCTACTTTAGAATATTTTACAGTCTTCCAATATCATTCCATTTAGTTTATACATCAGTCATTAATAAAATAATAAATCTCCTAGCACTTAAATTCTTACATTTAAACAAAAGGTAAAAGAAACAATAAATCTTGTTATTCTCAGACTCTGGGAATCACTCAAAATAATCTCTACTACTAACACAATGGGGGACTAGAAAAGAGATGAAGGAAGCCCAAAAGAATTAGGATGATCTTGAGCACTGAAGAAAGCAGAACTGGTGAAAAGAATTGAATGATGCATCATGAAGCTCAGGCCATCAGCCACTTCCTCCATAAAGTTTCTGCAACAGCAGAGCTGGGTTATAAATGCTACCTTGTTTTTGCCCTCTTGTTCCCTTACTTGGAATCATATCCCTATCTGAGATGCCAGCCATTTCCACAAGAACTAACTAGGCCTGTGGGACAGGAGTGAAGCCTAAGGTCAGGGATCCTGGTTTCAAGGAAATATACCTATTAATAGAAAATAGGTGGTAAGGGACGGCTAGGTGGCGAAGTGAGTAAGAGCGCTGGCCCCAGAGTCAGGATGACCCTCATTGTTCAGGGCCTCAGAAAATGAGCACCCACACATAAATAATGACTGGCCTTGTAACCTTGAGCAAGTTACTTAACCCCAATTGCTTTAAAAAAAAAAAATAGAGGGGCGGCTAGGTGGCTCAGTGAGTAGAGCGTCGGCCCTGGAGTCAGAAGGACCTGAGTTCGGATCCGGCCTCAGACACATAACGCAGACGCAAACAAAAACCTAGCCGTGTGACCTTGGGCAAGTTACTTAACCCCAATTGCCCTCCAAAAAAAAAGCAAAAAAAAAAAAAAATAGGTGGTAAGGAGAAAGAAAGATAAAGAAGGAACAGAATTACTCAAACCCTTTTTTTTTTTCAGACTTAAGAGGCATTTTCCAGTTGCAAGGAAAAAGGTGGGAACAGAGATTAGATTTACAAATATGGAAAATTAGTACTTGGGCAGCAAGGTGGCACATTGGATAGAGCACTGGGTTTAGAATCAGGAGGACTCATCTTCATGAGTTCAAATCCACCCTCAGACACTTCCTAGCTGTGTAATACTGGACAACTCATTTAACCCTATTTGCCTCAGTTTCTTCATCTATAAAATGAACTGGAGAAGAGCCTCGGCTCCAAAGCTTCCCCATCGCCTCTCTCCATTCCCCAGCCTTCCCTCTTTTGATAGCCTCATCTCTCTCTGTTGGAAGTGGAGTGGGCCGTCGCTGGGGGATGCATCCTGGAAGTTAAGTGTACAAGCAGTCCTAGAATAGCATGACCGAAAATGACATTCATACAACTCACGAAGTCCTCTCATTTTGCAGATGAGTAAACTGAGGACTGGAGGGAAGTGACTTGTCCAAGCTCTCACACTGGCAGAGCCCAAATCAAATGTGCATTCAATGTCTTGCTTAACAAAATCTCAAATGGGGTCATGAAGATTTGGACACAATTGAAACAACAACAAAAAATTAAAACTCAACACCATACTAAAGAGAACATCCCCCAAACCACATAATCTCTACCTTCAAGGACCTTAGTAAGGAAAATAAAATGATATAGTGGTCATAATTGTACAAATCAGAATTTAAATGCATGGGAAGAGTTGAAAGTGTTACACTATTAAAAGAATGAGGGATCACATTTTGGCTTTTTTGGAGAGCAAAGAAAAGCAGGAGGGGAAAACCAAAAAGAATCTTAATTAGAATCAGAGACCTAAATAAATGGCTGGTATCTCAGAGGCCATCTAGTTCAACCCCCTTATTTTCCAGAAGAGGAAAACTAGGGCTCAGAGAGATTGTGTGACTTGCCCAAGGTCACACGGTCATTAAGAAGCAGCAAGGATCTGAATTTAGTTCCTCTGACCACGAATCCAGCATAATTTCTTCTTCATAAAGAAGTCCTTTTTGAACTATGCCTTTAAGAGGTCAGGTAAGGAAGGGAAGGCTAAGAGTACCCCAACAGCAAAAGCGAATAGGTGGAAAATCTTGGGAAGTGTTCACATTGTTTGGAGTCTGGAGCACTGAGAGGAAGCAGTGAAAGCGGATGAAAGTGATGGCAAAGGAGTTTGTAGTCAGGTCCCGACGGTCCCTAAGTGTCAGGATGTCCTAGGAGTCTGAACTTTTGTCACCTGTGCCTCGTAGAGTCGTGAAGCTTTGCCAGCAGCGCAGTAACGGAGATCAGAGCTGTGCTTTACAGATATTCACCTGGTCGCCCATGGGAGGGGGGGATCGTGGGGGCTGCAAATGACTGAGGTCAAGACAGACTTGAGACAGCAGCAGAAGCAAAGCGATCACAAACTCCTGACCAAGCTGCCCATGCACCCCTTCCTAGGAGAGCGATGAACTGTAACCTCCCTCCTTAACTTCAGTCCCCATCTCCTGGGGTCCTCTGCGTCTCCGTCTCCGGGGTTCCCCAAGCCCAGCCCTTCTTCCCCTCGCTCTTTCCCTGCCCGCCCGGCTAAGGCTCCCCCGGGGCTCCAGAGCTCACCTGGAGAGAGTTTGGGGACCCTCCCGATCTTGCTGGTTATCTCTGCGGTCAGCACCGCGAAGTCCTGCTCGTAGCCTTCGAAGTCTGACGACATGGTGGCTGTGAGGGTCTGGGGCTCAGCAGGAGCGGGTAGGGGACAGCGGCTCTGAAACGCCAAAACTCCGGCTGCTGCAGCAGCTGCGGCGGCGAGAACCCGGGACAGCTCCCAGGCCGGCCGCTTCCGGGTTGTGCTACTTGTGCTTCTCGACCGTCCGGAAACTCAACGTGCTCGTACTTAGTTCCCCTTGCTGGTCTCTCTTTCGATCCTGTGAGACCGCAGAATCTAGGAGGGCAAATTGCCTCAGGTCGGTGGAAAAGTATCCTTTCTCAAGGCACACGCTAGAATTATCTCTCCTTCGGCTCTCCAGGGGCCGGGTCCCCAGCAACAAGTGATAGGAAGTGGTTTCCGTAGGGAACCACTTCAGAGAGGGACCCTCGGGAAGTGGCGATAACCCAGGCTAGCCACAGTGCCCGAGGGGACTGCGAGGAGGCGGAGGCTCCGTGGGAAGAACTGTCTTGACCTAGAGGCGCTCGCTACCCGCCTGCGGCCTCTAAACTAACTCGCTTCTCACCCGGGAAGGGCGGAGGAACCCGCGACGGAAGGATCCCGGGAAGGAGGAGGAACGTATTCCGGGTGAGGCCAGCCCTGCCGCCCCGGAAGTGCCCGAGGGCGGCGATGGCTGAGGAGTGGTACTGAGGGTAGTGCGGGAGGGGAGCTCCAGGATAAGGCCGGGGCACCCGAGAAGGTCGAGTCCCTTGGTCCATCGCGACCCCCTTCACAGCACCCTGCCATCCTACCCAGGGGATAGGAACACCGGAGGAGGGGCGACATGGCGGGAGGGGGCGAGGATTTGTGAGCTCCCGGGCCGTTGGTGCTGGAGGGGAAACCGAGGCACGAGGCTGAGTTCCCTGCGGAACTGCGCGTGTTCCATCTGTCTAGCATTTCATTTGTTTCTTCCACCCCCGGACACGCGGATTCTGGATCGCATGAGAAAAAGCCTCGGCTCCAAAGCTTCCCCGTCGCCTCTCTCCATTCCCCAGCCTTCCCTCTTTTGATAGCCTCATCTCTCTCTGTTGGAAGTGGAGTGGGCCGTCGCTGGGGGGATGCATCCCGGAAGTTAAGTGTACAAGCAGTCCTAGAATAGCATGACCGAAAATGACATTCATACAACTCACTATCTAGAAGAGAAGTTAGAGCCCATCCAGGCCAGTCCTCTCATTTTGCAGATGAGTAAACAGAGGACTGGAGGGAAGTGACTTGTCCAAGCTCTCACACTGGCAGAGCCCAAATCAAATGTGCATTCGACTATTTCTCTGCTGCTGTTTTAGATCTTTGCCCCAAGCCCTTGTTTATTTGAAGACTAATAGAAACTGGTCATTGTCTGTGACAAAGCTGTTTTGTGTTGCCCCAGTGAAGTTTGCTGGGAAACTAAACAGATCTTGACAGAGTTTTCTAGATAGCTTCCCAGAAAATCAGGTTGCTGTGTGGTTAATCGAATTTAGAGGCTCGGACTATAGTTGTTACTACTTTAATTATTATTCTTTCTGGTCATTTGCCAAGATTTTCTGTCTCTCCAGCCATTGACATACTGGTCACTCAATATTTTTTTGTGCTGTTATTCTGTTATTGTTTAATTGTCCATGCCATACTAGCTCACATTTTCACAGATTAGTAGAATGTTAAAGCAAAGAAGGTCCAAAGAGTTTTAATTAAGTACCATCATTTTACATTTGAGGAAATTGAGTTAAGGCCCCCTGGCAAGTGGCAGTCTAAACCAGAACCCAGATTTTTAAACTCCCAATTTTCAGTTTATTGCCTTTTAAAGTTTCAGTGATGGGGCTGAATTTGAGACCCATTATTGCTCAATCAGGTGACAGTTATTCAAATTACAAAGAGAAATAATTTCCAGATCTAAAATTAGTCACTGGCCATTAGACAGCATTTCAATTCCTTAAAAAAAAAAAAAAAGACTTCTTGACATAGGGAGCTCTCCTAGGAGAAATTCCTTCTACCTATGTAAATCCTTCACCTGTTCTGTAATTTATGGTCCTGAAGAATTGCCTAGGGCACTCAGAGGTGGAGTTATTTGATGCACAGCTAGTCAGGGGTAAGATCTGATCTCAGGGTCTTCCTGAATTCTCTGTCTTTCGAATTGGGGCTATGCTAACTTTCATTCCTGTCATACTCTTTGTTATAATGATGATAGTTACTTGCAATAAAAATCTCTGTTCAAATACAAAGGAGCTTTCTGGTTTCTTTGCATCTGCTTTCTCCTTTCCCCTGGAGTATTGTCGTGGAAACCAAGGCCTATAATAGACTTTCTAGCTTTGTCTCCTGCAACATTCTAGAAAACATTAGGTATTTTTCCAGTCATTCAGCCAACACTCATTACCAAGATTCCTTCCAGGGTTGGTTGGGAGAATTCATTTCTGTACCCAGCTTAGCAGATGAGTAACTGTTACCTTGAGTAAGTCACTTCACCTCTCTGGACCTCAGTTTTCCAATCTGTAAAATTATGTCTTTGGGTTATCACTGAGGTCCCTTTCAACTCTAAAATTATCTGATTTCATAGTCCCAACAGTGTTCTTTTATGAATTTTTTATATCAGTTGGTTAATGTATTAAATGAATATAGCTAAATGATATTAAAGCACTATAGGAGAGTGTGTTATGCATATGGTTTCTCCCAGAATGAGGTCTCATAACATTAAAGGCTTTATGTTTTGAACTGGTTACCCTCATTATAGTCTATATTTTTCTTCTAAACATTTATATTTTGTTTTATTTAGGTTGATTTTAAAACAATGAAATTCACTTGTTCTGGTCAAGACAAAGAGCTCCGAACACCATACAGTTAAAATGGCTTACTCAGATTTAACATCCCACAGTTTAAAGGCATGAGTATTAATGAAGAACCACGGACTTATGACACATGGAAATGTGTATCCAAAAAAGGAACTTTACAAGGCTTTTAAAATAGAAAATAATTCTCATCATTATGGGTGTACTCTGCTCAGTTATTAGATTTGAAAATCTCCATGAGTTAAAAAGACTGTGCCACTGGGGTCCCATTATAGCTCTTGGTGTTATAGCAATATGTTCTACAATGGCCATGATTGACTCAGTTTTGTGGTATTGGCCTTTACATACAACTGGAGGAAGTGTGAATTTCATCATGTTGATAAATTGGACTGTGATGATTCTTTACAATTACTTCAATGCCATGTTTGTGGGCCCTGGCTATGTACCTCTGAAATGGAAACCGGTAAGAAAAAAAGACATTCTTTGAAAGGTGAAATTTGATGTCAGTCTTGTTTTTTTTTTTTATTAAAAGCCATATCACAAAAACAAAAATTAAACAGTGTTCTTTTTGTCAGTTGCCAAAGACCAAAAGCTCTAATTACTTCTTAGTGATAACAGCCCATTTATTTTCTTTAAACTATTTACCTAAATTATTACATTATTTAAATACAGTATTAAACTGTGCCCTTTAAATAGTATAAATCCTTATGAAATATGATATAAAACCAGTTTTGGTTTCCTTTAAAGGAATAGAAACTTTTATATGTCAAATCACCAAATGTTTATTAAACACTTACGTCATTTAAGATGCTATATATAAGAAGTTTTAAGAATTGTTTGGTGAAAGGCATTGAACTTAATAAGAGTTTTATAATAACCATTATCTTCCTGAATGGTTAAATAGTAGAATAAACAATCACTTGGAAAAGAAACTGTGGAAACAGAGATGAGGAAGCTGGAAAGACAAATAAGGAAGCAATCAAGAAATTATAGGAAAAAAATATTTCAGAAAAGAGAAATTAGAAAACAGCTGACATTGTATCTTAAATATTGAGACTCAAGAAGATTTCATTCTAATTAAAAGTAATGATTACATTGGTCTTCAATATAAATTCAGAAATAACTACTCAGGTTTGAAATAATGAAAACTAATAGTCCATCCGCCCCAGTAAAAATTTGACTGAAAATATGGCATAGCTCAGGTGCCACCTTCTGCCAGGAGCTTTTTGTGATCTCACTTATTGCTATCCTTCCCCTTAGAATTATTTTATATTTGGTCTGGACTTGTGATTGCCTTGGTGTGGTCACTCAAAGTGACCTATGCAGATTAGGCTGTGGTCTGGTAGTGAGAGGCTCGCCTGAGGCATAGGAAGGGCATGCAATGCAGCCTGTAGGGTTCAGAGGCCTGAGGCCAACTCAGTTCTACCTGACTCTCTATCAATTGTGTCATTTTACCCCTCACTTTGTATTTATTCTGTTTTCTTATTTATTAAGGTGTTTTCTGTTTCCCTTCAGCAGAACATAAACTCCTTTAGTACAGCTACTGTTTCATTTTTGTCTTTACATTTGTAATACCTAGCACAGTACTTGGCATATAGTAGGTGTTTATCTTACTGAATCAGATTGTGAGTTTTAGGAGCTGGACTTCAGTTTTCTCATCTGTAAAATGAGGGCTTTGGATTAGGTGACCTCTGAGGTCCCTTCTAACTCCAGATCCTATGATCCTATAAAGAAGGTGTCCAGCTCTTGGTCCCAGGTACCAATATGTATTGTTTCTTTTTTTTATTTTCCCAACCAAGGAGAAAGCTCAAGACAGCATGTATCTCCAGTTTTGTAAGGTGTGCCAGGCATATAAAGCACCGCGTTCCCATCACTGCCGAAAGTGTAACAGGTATCAGTTATTCATTATTTTTCATTACAGATTGATTCCCTTGATTCTTGGTCATATGTTTGCTTTCTTCACCATACAAAAGTCAGTTTCATAAGAATATAGTGCAAGTTTTAGTGTTTACCAAGCAGCAACACTGCCAAGGGCCCTAACCTTAGAGGCAGAACAATTGTGATCAGTTACCACTTCCTAGTCAAGTGATCTTCATCGTTATTTCTGTCTTTGAGTCATAGGTTTTTCATTTTAGAATGGGTTTTTATTTTAAAGGAAACTGTTGAGGTCATCCAGTCCAGCCTTTTTATTTGACACAAAATGGAACCAAAGCTCAAAGTAGTACAAGGACTTGCCTAAGGTCATATACCCATACTCTGCAGAGCTGGGCTTTTAGCCTGGGTTGTCAGACCCCAAGATCAGGGCTATTTTTACTGTATCACTACCTATCTGCCAGGGTTTGAAGGGAACCATTTTGAAAATAAAGCACTATATAAATATGAGCTAGCATTTCTAGAAATAATGTCAGAAGCCCTTTTGTAGTCATAATAAGGTATATCCATTTGGCTTTTTATGCTGCTGATCTCCTTTGCATAGCCTTTGCAGCATATTTCCAGTCCATTGAGCAGTCTTGAGTGTTAAGATTTTTACTTGTTTTAGAATATGGTCATTTTATATTTATAGCTTAAAATGAAATAAATTCTTAAAACAAAAAAGAAAAGAAAAATAAAGCACTGAACAAGTTTTGAAATATTCACCTAGAGTGTTTTTAAAGAACAACTAAACTTACTGTTAAGAAACCTGTGATAAGAAAGTGGTCATACTGAGAAACCACAGGAGGCAGCTACTGCTTCCTTCAAACATTTGATTTGGCTTTCTAAAAGTTTATTCTAACAATAGTAGCGCTAAAGGAAGGGAAGGATATTAGGCCTTTGGTCACTGTATCATATCTTACACACATTGATAGGTTATTTTGCCTACAGAAGATTCCAGCATCTAACAGTATACATAAAGGAAGGAAGTCAGAAACATCTGGTTGGGCTTGTTATTGCTTTCAGTCCCAGGTGGAGATTTATGAAGGTTTTTTTAGTGTTTTCATTGTATTCCACTTCAATCACTACTTTTCAGAAATTGAGAGGAGACTGAAACTTAGAACTCTGCTCATTTCTGTATGCTGCATGTCTCAATGGGCTTCCTGACTACTTAAAACGAATTGATATATAGGAGGCACCACCATGTCTTTAGACACCATATTGTGTGATTTTTACTGTCAAAGCATTCATCGTTTATGTTTCCATGTGAATACTTGAAGGAAAGTTTTTTCCTGTTCCATAATGTGCAACTTCTCCATGACTTATGAATATGATAGATTCCCTATTCAGTAGATTTCTTTTGAAGACAAATTTTATTGAATACAGACTTCGGGTTTTCAGCCTCTGTTTTATGTACCTTTTGTTTTTCATTAGATGTGTTATGAAGATGGACCATCATTGCCCTTGGATCAACAATTGTTGTGGTTACCAAAATCATGCATCATTTACATTGTTTCTCCTCTTAGCACCACTAGGCTGTATTCATGCTGCTTTCATCTTTGTTATGACCATGTATACACAGCTTTATAACAGGGTAAGAGATTGTTTATTGGTCATCCAGTTGTGAAGTTAAGTGTTAATTGTGATGATTATTTAGAGTTTTATTGTAGCTATTCTCCCCACAATTAAAAGAATAAAATTTAAATCGTAAAACTTTCTTTTATAAAAACTTTTCTGGCCTTTTTTCAAAACAATATTAAAATGTGTAAAAGTTTATTTTAACTCTAGGAACTGAAATGTAGGTGTTTAATACATGCTTGTTGTTGAATTGAACAAAAGAAAAGTGATGAGGAGGAGTTTAGATGGGATAGGCCATGAAGCAGAGAATACCAAGTCCTGGAGATTGCTGATACTGAAGAAATCCTTTAAACACTTGATTCATAGCAAAGAGGAAGTGAATAGGGGAAATATTGAAGAGGGGAAAGATTGAAGTTGACTTGCTAGTGTTTTATGCACAAAGTCTTAATCTCACCCCAAAGTTGTTAAATAGAGGAGCCTTGCCTGACAGTACTGAAAAATGCCCAGTTAAGAACATTTATGAATTGATTTTCTGCAAACATATGTGCATTGGAGCTATTGTACCAAATCAGATTCATAAAATAGCACTTACTTTAATTACCTTAATGAAAGATCTGAATTAGCCTTTTAGGGGGTAGTTTGTAATTTGGAATATTACATATTGAGTTTCATTATCCACTACCAGATAATTCCAGTTTTTCCATTTTAGATCTCCTTTGGTTGGAATACAGTAAAGATTGATATGAGTGCAGCTAAGAGAGATCCTCTTCCTATTGTACCCTTTGGATTATCTGCATTTGCTGCCTCATTATTTGCCTTGGGATTGGCTGTAGGAACAACTATAGCAGTTGGTATGTTGTTTTTTATCCAGGTAAGTTTGACAGTTACTGGTAGCTAAAAGGTTCGCAGTTGTTGGGGTTGAAGAAACTAAGGCTTAACTTACATTTAGGAATTGGAGAACTGTTTTTGGTTTGTTTTGACCTTCATCTAGACCACAAATTAACTTTGTCTGAAATGGAATTATCTAAGTAATTGATTCAGTCCTTCTCTTTATTTTGTGTGTGTAGAGACAGGCAGCTGCAGTGTAGAAAAGGCAAAACATTTTCAGAATTAAAATGCTTAGTCAGAAGTTAACACTGGTTTGGAAAAGTGCTTAGAGCAGAATGATAAAATGAATTTTGGTTGTACTGCATTCTTACTCCTGATCTAGAATTAATGTCTTTGAACTTCAGTATCCCTGTAAACAGAGGTGAATCATATCAGTAATAAATTGGCATCCTTTGATTGGTACAAATATAGGTACAGAGTGATATTAGTTATATGTAAGAAACAATAGAATATTGAAATAAAATGAATTAAATAAGGACATTTTATTGTTTCTTGTGTAATTATACACAAGACTACAATGGTTTATTATCTGGATTTATATGAATATATCTTAAGCTTAGGGTAGACTAAAGAAAAGGTGATATAAGAATTTATTAACAAAGTATGTATGTTAACAAATAAGATATAGCAGCTATTTCCTTTATACCATAAAAAAGTTTTCAAAGTATTACTGTGAAATGTTTATCTGTATTTGAAACTTAGTTAATTACTGAAAAGAAAGATATTTTCCTAGTCTTCTTTGAACACTATTGATTTCTCTACTGATGTGATTTTTGTGCGTCTAAAATTTCACGTAAATGGGGCCCATAACTTTAAATAATTCTTCAACTGTGTCATTTAATTTTCAGATAAAAGTAATTCTTAGAAATAAAACTTCTATTGAATCATGGATTGAAGAGAAGGTAAATTTTAATGCAGCATCTACTTAATATTAAAATAACACAGTTTGTATATGTTAGCTAAAAATGCCTAAAAATTATTTGCTCTCTTTAGTTTGCAAATTCCATTTAAAATAAAAATAGAACACATTTTGATTAATCACTCATTTAAATGTACCAAACAGCCAAAAATATGTTTATAAAAAACTATTAAAAGGCCCTCAGTCAATCACTAAGCGTTTATTAAACACCCATGATGTGCCAGTCATACCTGTTTAACATTAGCTGTCTTCCTTCAGCTTGGAGAGGAACTCCAACCCTACTATCAGCAAATCCTTCTTGGATTTCCTATTTCATCTCCAATTAAAAACTAATTCCTGACATCAAATTAGCCTTATAGAGCTTATGTTTTTCATGAATGAAAAGTGCTAGCAGTTACTCAGTTCCTTTTTATTAAACACATGTATTATACGTATCACTATGCTACAGAAGACCCATTGCACTAATCCAACACATTATCAGCCCTAGGAAAGGTAGGGCTTCTCTCTGTGTACTAATTATAATACTCAGTTATATTTTTCTATAGGTGGCATGAACCTCTCTTTTCTTTTTTTTTTTAAAGCAATTGGGGTTAAGTAACTTGCTCAAGGTTACACAGCTAGTCATTATTTATGCGAGGGTGCTCATTTTCTGAGGCCGGATCTGATCTCGGGTCATCCCAACTCCGAGGCTGGCGCTCTTACTCACTGCGCCACCTAGCTGCCCCTTTAGGGCAATTGGGGTTAAGTAACTTGCCCAAGGTTACACGGCTAGGTTTTTGTTTGTGTGGATTAAGTGTCGGAGGCCGGCTCCGAGCTCAAGTCCTTCTGACTCCAGGGCCGGCGCTCTATTCACTGCGCCACCTAGCCTCCCCTAGACCTCTCTTTTCTAAGACCTCTTCTGTGTGGAAGGCTGCAGAGCTTTCTAATTTAAATGGCAATATCAAGATATATTATGGTAGCCAGTCATACTGTGTTAGAGAATCTTGTATCTTTTATGACTTTTGATAATTTTTATAGTTATAAGATCTTAGATTTAAAGTTCGAAAAGACTTTATAGGTTATGTAGTTCAACACCCCTCCCCCTGCCCATACTCCCCTATTTTACAAATAAGAGCACAAAGCACAAAATGCAGCTTGTCTAGGGCACACAGCTAGAGTCCAGACTTGAATCCAGGCCCTCTGATTCCAAATCCAACAGTTTTTTCACTGTACTATGCTTTCTCCCAATTCACATCACTATGTAAGTAAATGCCACAAACTTTCTAGCATAAAACATTTTTTTTTAATCAAATTACCATCAGGGAGTTTTCCAAATAGCAAATTATAATAATGATAGTCATGATGATGGCTCATCATCTAATATTCCTTTTTTCTTTTTTTTTTTCTTTTTGGAGGGCAATTGGGGTAAAGTAACTTGCCCAAGGTCACATGGCTAGGGTTTTGTTTGTGTGTGCATTAAGTGTCTGAGTCTGGATCCAAACTCAGGTCCTTCTGACTCCAGGGCCAGTGCTCTACTCACTGCGCCACCTAGCCGCCCCCTAATATTCCTAAATAATATAAAATATTTGTAGCAGTCTTGATTAAATTGACTTATTTACAAAGAAAGTACTTTATAAAACCTATCAAATTTAAGAAGCTTTTTAGAAGAATAGAGTACAGGTACCTGCAAAAGTCTTGCTGTAGTTCTTGCTGTAGTCAAGCCCCCTCACTTTAAACATGTTAAAAAAAAGAGAGAAAAGGATCAAAGGAGTGAGGTGAACTGGCAGAACTCACATAGCCAGACATGGAGGGTTCAAAACTAGAACCTATATCTCCCTAGTTCAGGCCTGGTTCTACTGTAGTACTGCCTCAGATACAGAGACATTTTAAATGGTCATTTTTTAAAAGCAGACATATCTTACTTCTCATTCACTAGCTTCAGATGAAGACAGCAGATTTTTAACCATTTTGCAACATTCAGTAGGAGTATTCCTTTTCCAGACCACTAGGTGTCAGTGGTTTCTAATAAATGGACAACAGCCTATTAATTTCACTAAGCTAAACAAAATTGCTTAGAATTTAAGGGTGGAAGGAACTTTCTATATAATCTAGTCCAACACCTATCCCCATTATAATACAAAAGCTATCGCCAGCAGTTCCCTCTATACCAGTGGAGGAGATTCCTACCCAACGACTGCTGTATACTGCTACTCTTGATGCTGCATTTTGCTTATGGATAAACCCCACTCTTGAACCTATTTTTGATCCATTCTCTTCATTCCCTTGTACCCAGATACTTCTGCACTGTGGTAGTAGCAGCTTCAGTTGCTTTTATGTATACATTTTAATATAGGAATTGCTAAGAATTTTCTAAGTAGTTCAGAGCCATTTTTATTTTCTGCTTTAGTTCCTTCCTATATTAAGATGAATGAAGTTATCCATTTAGAGAGTTTAGTTTGGAAAATTGCTTTGAGAAGGCAAAGTTCTGATTAAAGTCTAAATGTTAATCATGTAGAAAACTAGCATAGAAAAAAATACATCTTAACATGAGTTCTAGTCTCAGCTCTACTGCTAACTTACAATATGATATTAGGCAAATTATTTAATCTCTTTGAGTTTCTCATTTGAGCTTCCTCAAATGTAAAATCAGAAGGTTGGATTAGGTGAACTTTAAGATTTTAAAGTTGTAGGGGCGGCTAGGTGGCGCAGTGAGTAGAGCGTCAGCCCTGGAGTCAGAAGGACCTGAGTTCAGATCCAGCCTCAGACACTTAACGCACACACAAACAAAAACCTAGCCGTGTGACCTTGGGCAAGTTATTTAACCCCAATTGCCCTCCAATAAGTGCAAAAAAATAAAAATAAAATTGTCTATTTAAAAAAAAAAAAAAGATTTTAAAGTTGTATTAGTCCAGAATTTATATCCCAAGAAACATAGTCAATTTACAAGTTAGAATAACATTTTACAAAATAATTTATGAAAATTGTTTTTCTGGATTAGTGATATATTTTATTGTTTGTTTAAATCTGCAGGCCAAAGATAGGATTCAATATTACCAGACAGCTGAAACATTTATTTTCCCCTATGACATGGGAAGCAGGTGGCAGAACTTTAAACAAGTATTTACGTGGTCTGGGGTTCCTGAAGGAGATGGACTAGAATGGCCAATAAGAGAGGGATGTCATCCATACAGCTTAACAGTAAGTGTTTTAATCAAAACTAACTTTCCCTTATGCGAGTCCTTCTGTTTAAACTACAACATGACAAAAGTACTTTTGTATCAAAATTTACCAATTTACAGAATTTCCCAAAGTTCTGTCTTTGTATAAGTTCTGTCTTCATTATATAACCCCCTTACTCCAAAATACTCCCAGTATTCATGAGATTGTCTAAATTTAACCTGATGCTTGGAGCCCTCCACCTACCTTACCAGCCTTCTTCACAACTCCTTTTATGGATCCTCTCTTCCGATCAAACCAGCTTTCCCCACCATTATCAGAATATACCATATACCACTTCCTTCTTTGCTTACATTTTCCTGCCCTGCCCTATCTATGCCCTCTAACAGACTGTCCAAATCCTATAGAATAATCAAAGTCTGCCTCTAAGGCCTTCTCAACCCTTCCCTCATCTGATACATTGTCTTATGACTGCTTTTTTGTTTTCGTGTCTTTTTATTTGTCTTGTACTTTTATTTAGCTATCAGTTTAATGTTTGAGGGTCTATCTTGTATCTCCAACTAGAGTATAACCTCCTTGAGAATGGGAACCCTATGTTAATTCAATCCAACAAACACTGATTATCTTCTGGGTATGATTCTTTGTTAAACCCAGGGAACACAAAACTGAAGATGAAGCTGCTGCTGCCCTTAAAGAACATACAGTCTGATAGGAGAAATAAAGATAGGACCACAAATAAAATACAAATTAGAATATGAGTTCACAGATGAAAAATAAAGTGCTTTGAGAAATTCAGAGAGGGAAAGATTTCTTCTGACTGGAGGGAATTAAGGAAAGTTAGGGAGGAAGTGAACCTTGAAGACTGGGATGGATTTCCACAGGTGTAAACTAAGGGAACATAACTTCTTCACAAATACTGGTGTGTATGTAAGGGGGTGAGAAGAGGGGATGGGACGAGCAAAAGCACAGAATTTGGACGTTAAGAGAGAGTGTTTATGTTCCAAACAGCACATTGAGTACTAAGTACATTAGCGGGTTCTTAATTATTATTTAGTAAAATAAGGTCTCAGTCCCGTGGGGTTTAATGATTCTAAGAGGCTCCAAGGCCATCAGTTCTAAATAATACCTGACCAGAAATCTCCAACAAATACTCACGCAGCCTCTGCTTAAGGGGAAATAATCCATTCCCCTTTTGTATGGCTTTTAATCGTTAGGAAGCTTTTCCTTAGATAAAGCCTAAATCTGCCTTTCTGCAATTTCAATGCATTGTTTCTTAGTTCTAGCTTCTAGGGCCAAACAAAATAAAACCCTTTTCCCTTCACATTCTTGAAAACATCTATCATTTCCTCTAAGTCTTTTTTTATTCAATCTAAAAATACCTCGTTTCTTTAGCCCATCTTCATATTGCATGTTTTTAGTATCTTTCTTGTCTTTTTCTGACTGCTTTCCAGTTTGTCTGTCCTAAACTGTGGTGCCCCAAATGGAGCTCATTATTCTAGCTGTGACCTGACCAGGGCAAGGTAGAACAGAGCTATAACATCCTTTGTTCTGGATGCTGCATCTCTCCATGAAGCTAAGGATCGCATTAACTTTGTTGGCTGCTGTGGCAGACTGTTGGCTCATATTGAGATTAGCGTTCATTAAAACTCTCAGATCTTTTTCATAAGAACTATTGTCTATTTATGCCTTCCATTCCCTATACTGATAATAGTCATTTTTTTTAACCTAAGTATAACTTAGGGTAGTGGACAGGACAGTGGATTTGGGGCAAGAAGATCTAAGTACAAAACCTGTCCTATACACTCTCTACACTATGACATTGTCCAAATTCCTTAATCTTTCTGTACCTTAGTTTCCTCATCTGTAAAAATAAGGTGATGAGGATTTGATGGCCCACAAAGGTTTCTTCCAGCATTAAATCTTTGATACTATGAATTTTATAATCATTAATTTAAAATTTCATTTTATTTGGTTCAACCTATTGTTCTAGCCTCAGTATTTTTTAATCCTATTTCTTTTTCATCTATCAGCCATTCCTCCCAGCTTCACATTGTCTGCTAATTTGATTTTTTAAAAGCCATCTCTTCTTTTCATCCAAATCATTGTTTAAAATGTTCAGCAACACAGAGTAAAGGACAAATTCTTAGGACATACCATTAGATATCTTCCTCCAACTTGACATCAACTCATTAATGACTACTCTTTCTCTTTGGTCATTCACTCGTTCCTAAATCCAACTAGTTGTAATATCATCTAGCCTGGATCTCACTTCCTTGTTCACAGGGATAATATTGGTAAATTTTATAGTTTACTTTTTTTGATTTACTATCTCAAATCAATGTCAAATCTGACACAGTGCTTGGCCTTCTAGATCCTTAGATTCAGCCTTTGGACAGAGTTCAAGTTTTAGAGAACAAATCCTTTTATTAAGGGGATTTGTCCTATGAAGTATGGATTCAATTTAAGGGCTGCTCTTGAAGACCTAGAGGGTCATATGTGGCCTCAAGGCTGCAGGTTCCCCACCCCTAGAAGCATTATCTGTCTCCTGCCACCAAATTTGACCTTTAATTTGATGTAATTTTAAATGCAAGAAAATTATGATTTACTTAAGTTACTAAAAACAGACACCCTTTTTAATAGAACAAAATGGCCTATTTTCAGCACTGGAAGAAATTTTTAAAGAATTAGCATGTTTTATTATTTTTATTTTCCAAACAGATGGAACAACTGAAACAGAAAGCAGACAAGAGAGTCAGAAGTGTAAGTGTTTCTTTTCTTCCTTCCTTTCTTTCTTTTAAGGATATTTTGATATATTTTGGTTTCACATCATAATCATTTCTGATCTTTGATGACAGGTCCGCTATAAAGTAATAGATGATTACAGTGGTGCTTGCTGCCCTTTCAATAAAGGTATCAAAACTTTCTTCACAACTCCATGTACTGAAGAACCTCGAATTAGCCTAAAGAAAGGGGAACTGATTTTAGTTACCAGAGGTTTAAGGTAAATAATTTGTTGCACTAGTTTCTTTTTCTAATGACAAAATTGGTGTCAATCTTAAAATATTTTAATCTTTGTATCTTTTTACAATATATAAATATATGATTTTATAATACATAAATATAAAAATTTTATCTTTTTATACTTAATCTTTTAATCTTTTATTTCAGACACTGGATGTATGGAGACAAAATTCTTGATCATTTGGCTACAGAAGGTATGGAAATGGAATAGTTGTTAAAATGTTAGCATGCTATCTATAATTTTAAATTCTAAATATTAAGGTACTAAGGCATTTAAACTATTGTTTCTATATTTTGTTATAAAGGGATTGTGTTTTATATTCTCTTAAGACATCTGTATTTAATATTGATTTTTTGATTATCATTCCTTTTTATAGTTAGAGTTAAATACACAAATTAAATAATTAAGTTATTGCAATTAATGTAGACTTATTTCATTAGCAAAATGAAATGTCAGTAAATAAATTGAATATAGGGTAGCTAGGTGACACAGTGAATAGCACTGGCCCTGGAGTCAGGAGGACCTGAGTTCAAATCTGGCCTCAGACAATTAACACTTATTAGCCATGTTACCTTGGATAAGTGACTTAACCCCAATAGCCCTGCCTTCCAAAAAGCAAAAAAAAAAAATACAAATTGTACTAATCTGATTTTTTAAATATAGTGCCTTTTGTGATAAAAAGTTCGAGATACAAATTTTTTAAAAAGGAAACCTGTTCCATTTATGTATTGAGTACAGACAGGCATGCTTTGTTTAAGCAAAATTGGTATTAAAGTCCATATTTTCTTTAAAAAGAAAAAAAATTAAGGAGTGATTTGCTTTACAAAGGAATTGCCAAAAGAGTGAGCTCTTTAAATGTATTTGAACTCTGATTCAAGTTATAATACACTTTATGTGCAAGTAAGATATTTACATAATTATGTGAAATGCCATAGTGTGTACCTCAGTATAATCTATAAATTGTTTCTTAGAATAATGTGTTTATATAGGTCTTTAAGGTTTATAAAGCACTTTACGTTCATTCGTACTTGACCCTTAACCATTAAGGATTGGTAATACAAAAAATATTATGTTTTACAGATAAATATTCAACAGTTTACACATAATTGCAGAATTGAGACTCAAAACACACACACACACACACACACACACACACACATATTTTCTAAGTCCACTGTTCTCTTCCTTGTACCATATTTGTTCTCCTGAACCAACAAAAACAGACCATTTTTCCCTTTTCAGGTTATTGAAGTTGGAATATCCTGGCAGGTGATCTACATTGTCTTCATTCAATTGCCAGAAGGGAAAGAGGGCATCTTTAAAATAGTTAAGACCCAGAATGTTTATAGGCCATAGTAGCAATACTGTAAAAGATCATTCAGTTTAGAATCATGACTTGGATTTTAATCTATGCCCTGCACTATTTACTTTGGATAATCACTTCTTTACACCTCAGTTTCCTATCTATAAAATAAGGGGCTTAGAGTAAATTGTTTAAGACACTTTAAGCTCTCATCTATAATTCTTGAATTGTACACAGAAGGAATAGCTGGTATAGAAAAAACAATGACGTTCAGTCGGAATGACTGAAAGGGGAGGGAACTGTGGGGAAATAATAGACTTCACTTGCTCATTTGCAGAGTGAATTCAGGGTGTTGACACCAGTTTGTTCGTTACTTTCCTTTGGCCTTACAGAAATTTCTTTTCTCTTTAGATGGATCCAGAATACGAGGATGGTTCCCAAGGAAATGTGTGGAAAAGTGTCACTATGACACTGAAACTGAACAAGTATCTGAGGGAGAAAAGAAAAATAGATAGCTACTGCTTTAGGAAATGACTTATTCTTTATGACCACACCATTACTTGAAAATTGTATATACTACTACAGAATTATGCAATGGGCCTACTCTGGATAAAGTGTTCTTTTCCTCAAAAGTGCCCTAGTGCCATGATTTAAATATTTTTATTACCATTTTGTAACTGAGAAGCCATTCTATATATGCCTTTGAATTCCAACCTGCTCTCATCACTACTCCCCTAAAAGGAGGAACACTTCACCCAAGTAAGCATTATTGCATTTTCTATAGAATTTAATTTTTTAAATTGCGTTGCACACTACGGACCTCACCTACAAATGTAGTTCTTCCCTTCCAGGAAAAATCTGCATGTGAGATTTATTGCTTTTGCTCCTTCCTCAGTTGCTGTTTCTTATGAAGTAGTATTCTAGAAACTGTAGAATATATTTTGTCAGGTTAAATACAAAGCTCAATTTTATTACCTGTGTCTTTTAATAATGCAGATTTTGTCGATCACAAATAAAGACCAATGAGTGTTCTCTATATTCCATGGAGCTCACAGTAAGTTGTATTTTTTCCTCCCTTTTTAGTACTGGTAACAGGGTCAAGGTAGAAAGCTCTTACCTTAATTCATAGTTAGACTTAGGACCTAGAAGACTATTTAACTCAATGGAAAATTGGCTGTTGAAAGTATACAGAGATCTTCTGAAATATTACTTTGATATAAAAAGAACAGTTAAGAATTGGTCCTGAGGGGTGGCTGGGTGGTACAATGAATAGAGCGCCGGCTCTGGAGTCAGGAGGACCTGAGTTCAAATCTGGCTTCAGACTTTTAACACTTACTGGTTGTGTGACCTTGGGCAAGTCACTTAACCCCAATTTCCCTGTTTTCCCCCCTCAAAAAAGAAAAAAAAAAAGAAAAGAAAAAATAGAATTGGTCCTGAGCTTAGCTTAGTTTTTTTAGAGAAAGAATTCTAATCTACTCTATTCAAAAACATGTCAAGGAAGTGTGATTTAAACTGGATTTTTAATTTAGGATCTCATTGCTCTGATTGGTGAATAAATCTTGTTTCTGGTGATAGCAGTTCAGGCTTCTGCTTTTTTTTTTTTTTTTTTAAGCAATTGGGGTTAAGTAACTTGCTCAAGGTTACACAGCCAGTCATTATTTGTGTGTGGGTGCTCATTTTCTGAGACCGGATCCGATCTCGAGTCATCCCAACTCCGAGACCGGCGTTCTTACTCACTGCGCCACCTAGCCACCCCACCTCTGCAACTTTTAATGATCAGATCATGACTTGCATTCTTCACTGAATGCCTGAATAGAGTTGCTCTGACTGGTGAGTTACAGGTTGTACAAGAGCACATTTTAAGTATACCTAATAAGGGTAATACTTTGAAGAGCAAAAGAAATATTCTTTTAAAATATTTTTTGTGAGGGGCGGCTAGGTGGCACAGTGAGTAGAGCATCGGCCATGGAATCAGAAGGACCTGAGTTCAGATCTGACCTTAGACACAACGCACACACAAACAAAAAATCCTAGCCGTGTAACCTTGGGCAAGTTACTTAACCCCAATTGCCCTCCAAAAAAATAAATAAATAAATAAAAATAAAAAATAAAATATTTTTTGTGGATATCTTTGTCATTATGTCTCAATTTTATCTGACCATATCCCTTTCATCACTTCTTATGATACAGTAATATTCCATTACATTTTTTGTATGATAGTGAATTTAGCCATCCCCAAACAGTGGGCCTGTACTTTGTGACAAGTTCTTTGAGATCACACAATACTGCTATGAGTATATGGAGCATTTCTTAATATCCTACACTTCTTATGCCAGCCTAGGATCAGGACCTTTGGGTCAAAGGATATGGGTATTTTAGTTACTTCTTGGGCATAATTACAAGTTACTCTCCAAATGGTTGAGCTAATAATTAGTCGCTAATTTATACCTCTATCAATCAGCTTTTATTAAAAGCCTACTATGTGCTAGGCTCAGTATATACAGATTCTTAAAGCATTTATGTTTGTGTTATTTATCTTTTGACAGTCCCACCAACCATTTCTATCTTGTGTCATTTTTGCCAGTTTGCTAGGTATAAAGTGAAGCTTCAGATTTACATTTCTATTATTAGTCTTCCAAAGCAATTTTTCATCCATTGAGGAATGGCTCATGGTCTTATATATTTGTGGTGGTTGTCAGTTCTATTCTTAAAGACCTCTAGAAAAGGGAGATGCATTGGTTATCTATTTCAGATATGAAAGGCACCCTTTCATACAGGAGAATACACAGAAGGAAGATTAGTCACTATTACTAAGTACTACAAAGAAGTCAAGAATGACAAAGACTTGGTAAAGGCATTTGGCTTTGGCAGTGGTCAATAGCAAACTTGCAAATAGGCATGATCATGTGTTGGGGAAGCCTACTCAATAATACAGACTTCTCTTTCCAGAGGACTGACAGAGTTGAGACAAAATGATCCAGTAGATAGAAGGTTAGCAAAATAAGCATAAATAGACATTTGCATGTAGGTACTTGCGGTTGTGAGGATCAAATGAGAATGAATATAAAGTGCTTTGCAAACCTGAAGTCAAACTTTGACAATTATAATTATAGGTGGAAAAGAGTCACTGTGGAAGGGGAGACTAGAAATGCAAGAGGTACATGATCAAGAGAGAAAATTTACAGAGAAAGGGAAGGGATGGAATCAAAAGGGGCGGGGAGGAGGGTAGAAGGAAAGCTTTGGCAGAGACAGCTGAGAAGGAAGTGAGATCATTTCTAGAAAATGCTTCAGTTTGCAGATGCAAAGAAGTAGGGCTGGAAGACCATGGGCTTTAAGAGCATCAAAAAAGTTTCAGATATTTGTAGTCTTATGACTGATCTAGATAAAAATAGCTCACAGTTGGTTAGGCAGGTGTCTGTAAAGATAAAGTATCTGTTATTGTGATTAGCAGGATTAGAAGGAAAAGAATAACAGAGTTAGACCAGTGATTGATGGGAGGCTTCAGCTGAAAAGAGGGAGGTTCAGTAGTAAAACCTATGACTTCATCTATATGCTGTACAAAGGCATAAAGTATGTGTAACAGGATAATCACAAAGCAAAGAAATTAATTTGACAATACAGACTTAGTAAAGAATTACTAAAATGGGGCTAATGACTGGAATATGGCAACGGAAGGTGATACCTTATTCTGGGAGTAGGGACTGACTTTCTCCTTTAGTCTTAAGTTATATAATTACTATCCTTGTTCAAGCCCTTGGCACCTCTTTCCTGGATGATAGAGCTCCCCTACTCCAATCCATCTTTCACACAGCTGCCAAATTGTTACTTCTGATACACCTACATGATCATGTCATGTACCTACTCAGAAATCTTCAGTGATTCCTTGTTACCTCTAAAATAAAATACAGATTAAGCTTGGCACCCTTTATTTAACCCTTGTAGCTATCTACCTATTTCCTACACATGATACTCTGGTTCCTATCTCTGCCTTTACACAAATGGTCCCCCAGTCCCTAACCTCCATCCTAAAAAAGGTATTCTCTGATCTCCCCATTGTTAATGTTTTTCCTCCTCATCGATGTTGCTTTCTGTTATTTTTATGTGCTTTATATTGCTTTATCCAGACTCAGTGCTTGCAGATCTCATAATAGGTACTTAAATGCTTATTGACGATTACTTGTTATCTCTTGTTGAAGTAAGCAGTAGTGATGGAGAACTTAACATTTTTCAAAGTTACTGGAGTACTTTCTGGTTAGGGAGCAAATTATAAATTCTTAACTTTTCTCAGTGAAGATTTCCGTTTTCAACAAGGGGAGATAGCGATGAAAATCTGGTTCTGACTAGGAAAAAGGAATTGGAAATGATGAAAACATCGGAGACCATTCCCTCTTAGAACTGGATAAAGAGCATTTTGTCAGGATGGCAAAGTGAGTGATCATGACTAAGCCCAATTCTTATTTGTTATCTTAAAATGAGCAGTGCTGGGTCAATACAAGGGGGAAAAGGAAAAATCTTCCTGTTTTCTTTTCCAGATAAGAGTGAAAGAGCAAGGGAAAAAAAGGAGGTGGAAAAGGGGGTTTGTTCAGGGAGTGGGGAATTGCTGTGAAGCTTAGGAAGGATAGATATGTTACTTGTCAAGCTATTTTATATTTTGTGGGGAAATGATGCAAAGAGGCTTCTGTTGGCAGGATGAATCTGCTCTGTAATTTACGTTTGGTCTTGCTAAAGGGGACACCATTATGTGTTAGTGATGCACTACACCTTGAGTTGATTTTAGCCTTAGTAGGAAAGAAATGCAGGAACATTTAGGACAAGAGTTCACATTTCTAATGTGGAAGGACTAACTAATGTGTCATAAGGATAGTAGATAACATGAGATAGTTCCCCTGTATTACACGTGGCCTAGAATTACATCTCTTAAGATTATATGGAAAAGTTCAGTTATATAAGGGCTTATCAGAAATGCCTGAAATATCTGAATTTGTCTGATCTGTGCTCTCCATTAAGGAACAGAAAACCTGAGTTCACATCATTTTGTGACTCAAATTATTTTACCTCTCTGGGTCTTAATTTCCTCTTCTATAAAAATTGCTTAACTAGCTGATCCATTTTTATGTCTACCTTGTTTTATGTCTACAACTAAATGAGATTTATTTCTTGGTGTAAAAGAGGAAGTGGGTAAGCTTACTAGATCGAAGAGAAAAGCCTCAGCCATTAAACATTTGCAATATTTTATTGTAAAAGGTTTACATTTACCAGGAGAATTAGCATATATAATCTCTGGGGGGTTGGGTTGGTGGGATGATAGCCGAGATGCATTAAGGATGAAAGACCATTTCTTTTGTGGGATACTATTTCTTCTGGATCTACAGCTGTGGTAGCATTTAACTTGCTAGTGGGTCTTCATTCCTAATTTGACTGGTTCCTACCTAGGACTTGCTTGATTTAGTGGAAGAGTACTTTTTTCCTTTGTGGCTTCCAGGTCAGCAACACACTGCAAGGAGATGTAGTACAGGCCTACTAGAGTAAAGAGCAACATAGAGGGCAACATTTTGAGGTGAGTGTCCCTATGAGAATCTGTATTTCATGGGCCGGACAGTATTGGAGAATACTGGTGCCCCCACCACTTTAAACCTCAGACACAACTGTGGCCTGTGTTTGACCAGAAACCTGATCCAAAAAACAGACTGGATATAAAAATGTATTTGATACCTAGCTAATCAGAAATAAAAAATCTACTATTCTGATAGCAGTATCTCAGAGAAATCTATGGTTGTTGTTGGATTTAAACATTTTCACTTCAATGGTTTTAGTGACCAAGCAGCTAAATTTCCACAGGTGAAAAGGTACTTTTAGTGTTACACCACAGCACCTAATTGTTAGAGCTATTATTCAATTAGAATAACCTGAAGGAGCAAGAAGATTAAAATGAAGTCACACAAGTGGGCCTTTCTCCCTGTCACAGATTGTCAGGGAGTTAATAAACCAGAAAGCTTGGAAGTGGGGCTCAGACCTTGAAGGCTTGCCTATGATGTTACTAAAAACACCCACAATAGCAGCAGAATTTGAGGAAAGGTCAAAATCCTAGATGAGGAGTTTTTCCTCTTCACTGAAAAAGATCATCAGATTTTCGTTGCTGGATGGTTAAAGCACCTAAAGTTTTTCATCCACCCCACAGAAGGTAGCACAATGAATGAGCAGTCAGACTGCCTCAGTGTCCCCTTCAGTCAGAAGTACCTCAAGCTATTCTTTGAGAGTTTCATATAGGTTATCAATTTGGCTCCGAAAGTATTTGGCAAGTTCTGCCCGCTTTGCCTTCAGTGTGGGTGTCAAGAGTCCATTTTCGATAGAGAATGCTTCTGGGTGAATGTAGATGTCCTTGACCTAGGGAGGGGAGAAAAGGAGGAAAGGCAATTTATTGACATTGATCACAGCTCGGCTGTTTTCTCCCAAAGACCTTGAGGTTCCATCCCAGGGATGTCACATATTATTTTAGGTTCAAGTACAGATAATGAAAGAAGAAAAACAGGGAGTATAGAGAGCGTGGGACAGAAGGATTTGAGATCTAGCTTAAGAAGATTAGACAGGCCTTGTTCAGGTCACTACTTTAGTGAGTAACTACTACACCCATAACCCTGACAAAGACCAGGCTTCTGGTGTACTAACTTCTTTCCCTACTTTCCCAAAACAAGTTTCCAGTCTAGTTGTGTTAGTAGTACACATTCCAAACTCAACTCCCAGAAAGTTACTACACATTTTCAAGTCCATTAACCACCACAGGTGCACTTAAAGAAAAAAAAATGTCATGTGAGATGCAGCCAAACATATTATGGCTATCAAGGGAGTTCAGAAGGAATAGTTTGACACTTAACATAGTTGAAGGCTACCTACTTCCCATTTGGACTTGAAGTTATACTTACTTGTTCAAAGGACTTGAGGCCACTCTCTCTGCCAATTTTCAGCATGTCTTCCAAAATGGTCTTCTTTACAAGCTAAGAATACCAAACAAGGGACTTAAGTCCAGCTCTCCAGAAAGTGGGACTTTTTTTTGGGGGGGGGAGCATAGAAATAGGACATTTTTTTTCTGTTACACATATATTTATATATACATGTCTTTCCTCTATTAGAATACACTTTCCTTGAAGGCAGGAAACTGTTTTCACTTTTATCCTTCTCCAACACTAAACAAAAACTAAGTGCTTAATAAAGTCTTTTTAACTAACTTATTAGCCAGAAGACTTATAAAAGTTTACTGCTATAACCCTTCCTTAACTCTAAATGTCCGAGAATTATGAGGAAGAGTTCCTACATCCCAATCCAAGTGGGACTGAAAAAACTCATGAAAAAAACTTGTCTGATCTCTTTTGTTTTATTTAAACAACAGGCCCAAGATAAATGAAAGATGCTTTTGAAACTTACCTCATTTAGGCAGAGCTCCTCATGGGAACCCTGGACCCCAAGTTTTGCTGCAAGCTTAGGAAGTTCATCTGGGTCAGGAACAATCACACCCACTAAGGATGACTAAAAAGGAAAGAGATGAACTTAGTGCTTCTAAATGACCCAGAAGTTTCTTTCCCACAGTTAAGGGAATTGGTAATGGGGGCCCAAGGAAAGGGAGCTGTTTTTTCCCCCTTGGGTATGGCTGTCAAAAATACTTTTTTATGAAATGTCAAAAATATACATTTTGGCCACTATTTTTTTCCTTCACCCATTCAGATGCAGTAAAGATAGCTCTCCCTTTACAGTGTCTTTTTCCCCACCCTGTCACTGACTTAGGTTCATTTCAAAGATGTTATTTTTGTTTCTAACTGGTCTTCAGTGGGCATTACCTCTTGGCACTTGGGCTTATAAAGTTTCTGTAAATTTTGGAGACAGCTTTGTGGTTCAATGAAAGGTGTTAGTTTCAAATACTGGCTGAACTACTTACTACTGTGTTGAACTTCTCTGGGCCTTGTATTCAACTGTCAGATGGGGTTTGGACTAAATCACCTCAAAGGCCCCTTCAGCTCTATGATCCTATCAATTGCTCTCTCCCCCTTTCTAGGTCCTTAATGTATAAAGATACATGTATGTACTAGGAATACTTATATTTAAAGAGAAATATGGAGTGGCCATTCCTACGTTCCAGTCTTAAATCCTTTTAATCAAAAGGAATCAGCATAAGTTTTTTCATCTCTAGAAATGCGTAGTTAATTCCTCAATCCCTACCCCCAACAACTACTTTGTTAGTCAAGTTACCTGTAAACTATCTCCATGTACAAAAACTTGGGATACTGGTGCACTCCCAATATACACATTTTCTATCTTCTCTGGGGCAATGTATTCTCCTTGGGCCAGTTTAAAGATGTTCTTCTTCCTGTCAATGATCTTCAGGGTTCCGTTCTGTATGCAACAACAGTAACTGTTAGTATTCTTTTGGCCCAGTCTAGGACATCCACCTCTCCTGGTCAGTCCTTGGTCTTATTTCTGCCATTAAACAAAAATATCGATGGTTCACATTTATGTAGCATCTTCTGGTTTTTTGGGATATTTTCCCCACAACAACCTTTGAGGCAGATAGTGCAAAAGTTAATATAACCTTTGAGCTTGTTTATTCATTTGTAAAAAAAAAAAAAAAAGTAGATATGTAGCCTACCCACCCAGGATTACACAGCTAGTAACCTTTAGCTAGTAACCATGTTCAAATCCATATTTCTAACTCCAAAGTCCAATGAACTGTTATACCCCAGCTCCTCATTTTCTCCAGTTCCCTCTCTAAATTGGCAGTAGGGGTGTGGGAGAAGGAGGAGAGGAAGTGTAGAGGGGAATAGTACAATTCTTAGTACATAAAAGGCAGAGAGTGAGTATGGTGAGTAGAATGCTAGACTTGAAGTCAGTAGACCCAAGTTCAAATTCTTGCTCAAATACTAACTCTGTTAATCTGAGCAAGTGGGATGGGGGCAGTACATCCTCTAGCTTATAAAGGCAGGTGGATGGATGGTAGAGTGGGTAGCATCCTAGACTTAGAGTCAGGAATACTCAAGTTCAAATCGTCACTTGGAGACTTGCTAGCTGTGTGACTCTGGGCAAGTCACTTGCTCTTTCTTAGCTTCTGTTTCCTCATCTATAAAGTGAGGGGGTAGGGCCCAGTGACCTCCAAGGTCATTTCTAGCTTCAAATGTATGATCTTAAGAATCTTTATCTTTGTCAAATAGGTCAGTATCAAGCCCGATTTAAGGAGAGTTTGGGGTGGTGGTTGTTGTTGTTTTAACTGGTTGTGTCGGTGTTTGCCATGGTAAAGTATATTAACCCATGTCCAGATCCCTTAGAGATAGAAAAGGACTGTATGGGTTTAAAAAAATTCTTTAGGGGCAGCTAGGTAGCACAGTGAATAGAGCACCTGCCCTGGAGTCAGGAGGACCTGAGTTCAAATCCGGCCTCAGACACTTAATACAAAAACTAGCCTTGTGACCTTGGGCAAGTCACTTAACCCCAATTGCCCTACCTTCCCCCCCTCCAAAAAGCAAAAAAAAAAAATTTTTTTTAAGGATTCTCTTCAATTATCACTGATTGATAGGGTAGCACCTTTGTGCAACTTTGGAGAAGTCAATGAACCTGTTTGTTGCAGTAAAAATATGTCTGGGTAATAACCAAGACTAATTAGCTGAGATGACTCGTGCTCAGGATGGTATATCTGTCACTTAAGAGCTTATGCTGCAGTCTAGACGGTGAGCTAACCATTTGTTTCATCATCACCATTATCGCCATGAGAGGTACTCAGCATTCACAAAACTGAGAAAGAAGAATTGCTTGCTCTAAATTTAAATAAATGTGTGGGGTCTGAGAATTATTAGCAGAGTTTAATCCTTATAAGATTTGGATCTGTGTGTAGGGCAAGATTCAAAAGAAAAAATAAACAGATTCTAGACTAACAATTAGTTTTTAGTATGTGGGATGGAGGTATTTTGGGCAATGTTAATAGACTAATTCATATAAATGTACCATGTAATAATTGGCATTTCAGTCCTGTAAGACTCATTTATTATATGTAGAAGAGATCTTCCTTCATCTTATAGTAGAGATAACTGAGGCCCTAGGAGAAGGTGTACTTGCTTAATTAAGATCACCTAGCTAATTAGTGGCCAGACATGGCAATACTTAGGAGAGCCCTGGTCTGACTCCTAGGCTTGGTCTCTGTCCCATTCTATCACATTGTCTCCCAACATCTCATAAAAGAGCTGTATGTAGCAAGAAGAATTCTGAAAAATCTTATTCTAGCACCAAATGAAATAAGTCAGCTAGCATTTTATATCTTTGTCTTTCTTGAATAATAAAATAAGCCCTTCAAACTCAAGTAGTTTGGGTTGGAGCAGAGAAGGTTCTACCAGAAGTGACTCACTGGTAACCAACGGCCAATGTCTCCTGTGTGAAGCCAACCATCTTTGTCAAGGGTTTCAGCTGTTTTTTCAGGATCTTTCAGGTAGCCTTTGAACACATTGGTGCCTCTGATGCAAACCTATAACACAAGTAAAAAAAAATCACAACTAGGGCAGCTAGGTAGAGCACCAGCCCTGAAGTCAAGAGAACCTGAGTTAAAATTCAGCCTCAGGCACTTGACACTTACTAGCTGTGTGACCTTGGACAAGTCACGTGACCCCAATTGCCTTACCTTCCCCCCCCTCAAACAGCACCCCCTCCCCCCAAAAAAATCATAACCTCCCCTGATCTCCCAATTTAGTCTGCCCAGCTAAACAGTATTCATGGGCTCCCTCCTGGGATCATCAGAATAGCTTATAAAGTACGTATACACATTCCCTCACTTGATCCCAACAACTGCATGAAAAAGGCAGAACAAATACCCCTACTTTATAGATGAAAGAAGTGAGGCTCAGAGTAGTTTAAAGGAAATACCTAAGGCCACATAACCTGAAACCCAAGTCTTTCTGCCTCTAAGTCCAGACCTCAGTTCTACCAGAATGCCATATACCTCTCCTTCCCCATTCACTGAGAAGTAGTTCATATCTACTACATCTTCAAGCTTCACTTCATTACAGTCTAAGGGAACTCCAACATGACCTAGAACAAGTCAGAAAGGAATGTCCATGAAGTTTGGAAGATAAGCATATGCTAGACTCTTAATTATACTTTTAGAAGAATTCCACAGAATGAAGTTGGGCAGGTCATTTATTTGACTTGGGACTTAGTGATAAGGCTGTGTGACCCCATTACCCACCTCCCACCCCCCAAAAATCTGGCTTTAGATAACGGATCTCTAACTTCTAGTTGGACTAGAAGCCTCTATTCATTTTCCTGGCTAGATGCCTTACCTGTTGTCCAGTCCCCAGGTGATGAAATTGTGCAACCAGCTGTGCATTCAGTCTGACCATAAGCCTCATATACCTGGGGAAACGAAACAACGTTCAGACCTGGGCTGCTTTGAACAGTCTGAAAAATCCTTCCCCTAAACTATATCATAGATTAAAGCAACAACTACCACAAAAAGTCCAATTACTTCCTCTTTCCTCCTGCCAGGGTAAAAACAAATAGAGCAGTATATCTTCTTTTGGTCAAACCTTTCCTTTCCAAGCTTCTGCTACCCATGATCCAGCCACCAAAAAAAATATTGTCTTGGGGCGGCTAGGTAGCGCAGTGAGTAGAGCATCGGCCCCGGAGTCAGAAGGACCTGAGTTAGAATCCGTCCTCAGACACTTAATGCACACACAAACAAAAACCTAGCCATGTGACCTTGGGCAAGTTACTTAACCCCAATTACCCTCCAAAAAAAAAAAATATATATATATATATATATATTGTCTTAAGAGAGTAAGCCCGCCAAACTTCCAGAAGTACACAGCTTACCGGGCAGCCCAGTGCAGCTCGGAGGAATACCAAGACTGGGGAGGAGATAGGCGCAGCTCCAGTTACCATAAAACGTACCTTCCCACCTAGACCTGACTGTGCAGGAAGAAAAGAAAAGGCTTAATTCATGTTGGGGCGTTGGTTAAGTCTAATCCATCAAGCCTGAAGGAACCTTAGAGAATTTCTCATCCAGTCCCTTCATTTCATAGACAAAACAATCTTAGGAAAGTGAGGTAATGATGTGTGACCTTGGGCAAAGGGCAACACCAAGATTTAAATGCCAGTCTTTACTGATCTAGTGCCCTATCAGACTATATTGTTACCAAGAATTCAGTTTAGCAAATATTAATTCATATGTAATCATGAGAACCTAGTGATTCTTCTTTCATAAGAACTCCTAAATCCATTTCTTTTCTAATTTCATAGATACCACTGTAATGCAGGCCTTCTTTATTACTACTAGATCATACCAGCCTATTTGGCTTCTCATTTCTTTCATCTTTAGTGCTGTATAAATTGAAATGATAACTTCCCCCCACCCCAACCAGCATCACCACCATGCTCTTAAAAAAAAATTCTTTCTTGGGCTACTCTTTCTGCTTGAAAATCTTTACTGTTGAATTACTATAGACTAAAAGTTCAAACTCATATGCTTAGTTTCAAAGTTCTCTACAATTTATCCCAAGCCAACTTTTCCAGCTTTATCTCCTACCACAGCCCTTTTTACAAATCCTCCACTCTAGTGATACAATCTTGTGGTCACTAAATCCCAAATATAGCTTGCATATCCCCAGTTCTGTAGTTTGGCTCCTACCATTTCCCTTCCTGACATGCCTTCCTTTCAAACCTCTTTGTTGGTTTATCCAGATCTCCCCCCTCTATCCCAAAACTACCATGTCATTTTCAGAAATCTTGCTCAAATCCATCTATGAAGCAGTTCAGTACGAGAGAAAGAAGTAAATTATCTTGGGCAAAACTAAGTACTTGTTTATACCACTCACTGGGGCATTTATTGACTAAGTAATATGTCATTTACTGTTTGATATTGACCTTTTCACATAAAGATGCCTTGGGTCCCCAGACTGGCAGGGATGGAAGAGGGGTGAAGATATGATCAAGGGAAGCGACTAGGCCCTGTGTCTCTGTATCCCAGTATGAAATCAATTTGTACCTAACTGAACATCCATTGAATGTGATATAAAAATACAACATAGTCCTTGGCCTGAGAAACTTAGTCTTTTGGGGAAGACTTTACATGAAAGATATGAAAAATTGATTAAGAGGCTGCTCCTGTCTATGTGGCACCCTATTAAGTGTATTAGACACTTCTATTCTTTACAAAGCAAGTAAACAAACTTTGTTAAATAGAATCTACTACCCTTTGATACATAAGAAAACTAAAGCTACGAGAAACTGCTTAACTTGACCAGGATTATATAACCAACACAGCTAATCCAGTTGTCCTTACTCCTAGATGAGTGCTCTTTGCCTCTAAGTCATTGCTAAAGTTAAATCAAGCACTAACAAGAAGATTTTAGGGGTGTTAGGTGGGGCAACAGACCTTATTACTGTGGCCTGACAGGGGTGATTCAGTCATGAGCTTACAAGAGAAAACAAATGGAGTGGATAAATGAAAGCTCACAAAGCACTCCAGAAAAGATTTCAGGAAACCAAAGCCAAAGCTTATTTCTCCATAAAGTGGAAGAGCAAATGTAAACTTGGTGACCTTAAGAGGCACACAGCCCCCTGTACTCTAGCCTGAGCAATTAGAATCCCAGGAGGCAGGGAATGCAGCTCATTAATAGCATGAGGCCCTTGCACCTGTGAAATAATGGAAGTTCTTGCCAAGAGATTTGCATGAAGGCACCTGTTTGGACACTACTCAGGGCCCAGGGGGGATATATTTTTTTTTAATTTTCTGTGCCCTGCCTTGTATTCTTAGGTATTTGAGACAGGGATGAGAATCCCTGAGGAAAACAAATGGGCATTTGCCCCTGGGTGGGAATGGGTGGTGGGTGGGAGTGGGAGATAAAACATCTGTCCTTTTATAGGAAGAAAAAAAGGGAAGAAACCATAGTAGAAATGGCCCAATCTAGTTGTAAAGGGACTTGCCCAGTCAGCTTCTTGGAGTTAAGCCAACTCTAGCATGATCCCAAAGATAAAAGGAAACGCCCTACAAGCAACACACACACACACACACACACACACACACACACACACACACACACACACGTACCTGGATTTTTTTAAATATGAGTTTATCCCAGATGCTATCCTGCCGGACGATGCCTTGCTTTACTTCACTGAATTTCCTAGAGATGGCCAGATTCAACAAAAACTTCTTGAATGGTGTCTTGGCTTCACTTTGTACCTATAAGAAAACAGTTCTGCTTGGTGAGAAATGTTCTGGATGCATATCTGCTTATTTCTCCATAAAATCCACAAATGTGACTAGTAACACAAGCAAGAGAGGCTGACTTCCAGCTCTGTGTATGAAAACAAGTGACATAAATTAAGTCACAGGAAGATCACCAAGTTGCTTCATGGTACCAAAATAAGCAGAAAATAACTGACATTTTACTTTTTCCTCCAAATTCCTGGTCTGTAGCAATCAAAAAATATTTATTAAATACTTCCTATGTACCAGACACTATGCTGCTAAGCACCAGGAAATACCAAGAAAGGTAAAAACAGCCCTTGCTCTCAGGGAGTGTATGCTCTAATGAGGGAAGACAACATGTAAAAAGCTAATTATATCAAGATCTATATTGAATAGATGGAAGGTGATGTTGAAAGCATAAGCATCCAAGGTTGAAGTAAGGGCACCAATAAGGAAGTAGATCACTCCAGATGTGGGGAGCAGCCAGTATGAGCAAAGGTAGGGAGAGTAGAGATAGAATTTTCTGTGATAATAACTCTAAGTAAGCCACTGTAGCTGGATTGCATAGAAAGGAATACTTGGAAGGGAGCAAAGTGCAAAAAGACTAGAAAGGTAGGAAGAGGTCAGGTTATGAAGAATCTTCAATGATAGAACTTTCTATTTAATCCTGGAGGTAATAGGGAGTCAGTGGAATCTACTGATTAGGGGCAGAGTAACATGGTTAGACTCAAGCTTTAGGAAAATGACTTTGGCAACTAATGGAGGATGGATTGGAGTAGGGAAGATACTTGGGGCCAGGATAACTTCAACATCCCCAATAGTTGAATAAATTGGTCTTAATAACAGAAAAGTTGAACCTGAATGTCTTCTCAAAAATATCCCCACCCCATGCTCAAGCATAAACTCCCTAGTAATCATGGGATTTGCAATTGGAAGGGAAGATAGTTACCTAGCATCCAATTGGACCTAGAGTCCCAATTTCATTTAATAGAGGGCTCAGAGAACAGGGTAGGTGAAATAATGACCAAATTGAATAGGTAAATAGATAGCAGATCTTTTAAATCTACATCCAGAGCTCTTTTCACCACACCACATATTACTCACATTGTTTGGATTTTGTAATGGACTAAGAAATACTGAGAAATTAATTTCATTGTAGTTTAAAGATATCCTAATTACTATGCTACTCTTTTTTTTCTGGATGACCCTTGGTCATTTAAAAAAAAAGATCCAAGACCAAACCATATCAGAATATAAAAGGGCGTAATAGTGGTTCAGAGATTGGCGGTATTTTAAGAGGAATGGTTGCTAGGAATGGTTCCAAAAGACCAAATTTTTTTGTTTTAAAGGATTGCTACTCTGAAAACTTCACAGATACTTGAAAGAAACACCTTGTCTCTTCCTTATTTAACTATCCTCATAAAACAAACCTTGTCATAGATCCTGTTAAGAAGCCGAGGAACCACTGGGAATACAGTTGGCTGTAGGGTTTTCATGTCATCATTCAAGAGCCGGATATCTCCTTGGAAGAATCCCACTTTGGCACCACAGGTATAAACAACAGTCTAGAGAGGAAGTGACATGAATGATCAGTTTTCCTAAGATCCAAGGCAGCACCTATACTAGACAAATACACGAACTAGCCAGTTCATAGGCTCCTAGATTTGGAAGGGACCTTAGAGGCCATCGAGCCCAACCTGTCCTGTCCAAGAATTCCCCCATTACAGCATCCTTATAAGCCTTCATACAAACTTCAATTGAAGACTTCTCTCATTAATGAGAGAAGAAATCCCACTTTCTCCACTTTCTCCTAGGGCAACCCATTCTAATCTTGGTTAGCATGAATCATAAAGGGGAAACATTTCTATATCAAGCCTAAATTTATCTCTGCCATTTCTACTCATTACTCTTAGTACTGATCTTTGGAATCAGATAAAACAAGTTTGTCTTTTGGTTACCCAACCTTGACTCTCTTGAGTTTTTCTTCTCTAACATGTTATTCCCTTACCCCTCCATCTGTCTAACATCTCTTGCTTTCTTCCCTTTTTAAAAAAAATTTTTTTTTGCTTTTTTGGAATGCAGTTGAGATTAAGTGACTTGCCCAAAGTCACACAGCTAGTAAGTGTTAAGTGTCTGAGGCCAGATTTGAACTGAGGTCCTCCTGACTCCAGAGCCAGTGTTCTATTCACTGTGCCACCTAGCTGCCCCTTTCTTCCCTTTCTAAACTATTGAAGCCTGACCTCAGGAAAGGACCTGAAATTCACTCACACCAAGGGGAAAATAATAAATCTCAGAGATGTCTCTAGTACAAGGCAATCAGGGCATTGACTTAGGGTAGCAGAATTCAGAGGTATTAACAAGCACCATCCTAGGCTATCCTGCCTCCTACTCCAAATGAGTTCTTCCCTGCTTTACCCAATCCTCAGCAACGGAAGCCTTGTCACAAGGCATACTTCTTCCTCCTGTTCCCGAGTAGTATAGAAACTTCTTCATTTTCAATGGTGTATTTTGCTCCTTCCAACAGCTATAGACCAAGTGAGCTCTACCCCTTGCTTGCCATAGGTAAAAAATTCTTATATAAGAAATACAGTAAATTTTAGTATGTTCCTTCTAGGAATTTGTTTTTCATGTAGGGGTAATCTCTACCCAAAAGAATGAGTGATTTTTCAGTATTATCTCTTAGTTGACAGGCCAATGGGAGATATATTTGTAGAATGGAGAACTCTGGTGACTTAAAGGCAGCCTTACTTTCACTCATGAGATTAGCTTCAGAACAGCTCCAAATAATAAAATTAAGCTCCCCCATCTTATTCAAGGAAGAGTCTTTTTTGCAGTACAGTCTCCTGACTGATATTGTTTTTGAACAATTGCAAAGACCCCCATGATTTATTATTCCAAATTTCCTTATTCCTTTCCCTAGTGAAATGATTTCATTTTCCTGGTAAGGTCAAGACTCAGCATTTTAGGGAAAATGATATTATTACATACATGCTTTTATTTCAATTGCCTTGATCCTCTAGCAACCCTTCTAGGTAAGATTATTGTCATTTAATAGATAATAGAATTACTCAGTTGGCTAGTGGCAAGACTGGGGCTTGCTTCCCCTTCTTTCCACTAAAGAATGAGCCTACCAGAAGTTATAAATCTGTCAATACAGGAATCTAAAGAACAGGCTTCTTTTCTAAATAGTTAGATGATTCAAGATATTTACCTGTACAATTCTTTCAAACATATGAGCCAGTGGAAGGTATGATATTGTGACATCTTCATTTGTGGGTTGAAAAACATTCTAAACAAAGACATTAGTACAGATTTTAAAAATGAAAAAAGTCACATGATTCTATTAAAGTTAGTTTTCTTCCCTAAATTTAATTATTTTTTCAATTAGTTATCGCTAACTGCATTTAGTACTATAATTTACAATGACCATCCATATCCAAAGACAGAAGAAGCACAAGACCCATAGTGGACAGGCGTTAGAGGGTTTTTGTTCACTGTGGACTCATAGTTTGTTTTATCCTTTTACCTGGTCCATTTTTCATTCAAACCCCCAACAGGTTCAAGACAGATTCATTTTCAAGTCTTTCTTCTCCACTCCAACAATCACTAACCTCAACTCTTTTAAGAAAAGCTGCAGAATTTGCAACAACATTCTGGTGTGTCAGCATGGCTCCTTTAGGATCACCTATAAGAAGTGAAAAGTGAGGAATATAATTTTAATTCCTCTTTACAAAGAAAAGACAGATGCAATTGATTTTCTTCCAGATGGGTAGGTAATCTGTAGTCCAATTTGTCCTCATTGTCAAAAACTGCACTTATACTGAACATCTTGTTTCTTAGAGATCCTACCATAGAAAGCCTTAGTCACTTTCCAGTTCCATGTAGATGATACCAGAATCTCTTATCTCTCTCCTTTGCTTGATCTTCATCCAAGTCACATTGGCTAATTGGTTATCTCCCACAGTTCTGTTCTTGGCCTTCTTGTCTTCTCCTGCTATACTGTTTCATTTGGTGGTCTCATCAAGCCCATGGACTCAACTATCATTTTACACAATTTATTCTAAGATCTATTAGTCCGGACCTAACTAACCTCTCTCCTGATCTCTAGTTTCACATCTCCACCTGCCTATTAGACATCTCTAACTGATTTCTTGTAGAAGTCAACATGTCAAAAACCGAATTCTCTCTCTTCCAAACCCTCCCCTCCTTTTAACTTTCTTATTATTGTCAAGGGTACCTCTATCCTCCCAGTCATTCAGGCTCTTAACCTTGGTGCCATCCTCAGTTTCTCACCCTCTTTTATTTCCCCTATCCGATCAATTGTCAAGTCTTGTCATTTCTACTTTCACATCTTTTCTATATTCATTCTCCTGTCTCTCCTCCAACACTGCCACCATCCTGGTACAGACACTTATCACCTCGTACCTTGACTAATACAATAAACTTCTGGTCTTCTTTACCTCAAGTGTCTTCCTACTCCATTGCATCCTACACCCAGATGTCAAATTGATCCTTCTAAAACTCATATCTGATCATGTCATCCGGCCAAATTCAAACAACTTCAGTGGCTCCCTTTTGCTTCCAGGATCAAATAGAAAGTTCTCTATTTAGATTTTATAGCCCCCTAAAATCTGGCCCCTTCTTACCTTTCCAACTTACTTATACCTTACACTCCTGCTCCTCTCCCCTACCGCTCATGTATTCTTCAGTCCAGTGGCACTGACCTCCTTTCTGTTTCTCATACACAACACGACGTTTCCAAACCCTGGTGTTTTCATTAATCATCTATCTCCTGTGCCTAGAACTCTTTCCCTCCTTATTACTGCCTCCTAGCTTCTCTGACTTCCTTCAAGTTTTTTCAAAAGTCCTTCTTTGTACAAGTTATTCCTAGTCCTTCTTAATCTAAGTGCCTTCCCTCTGAGATTACCTCCAGCTCTGTCTTTCTTTTACCCTTTTCTTTCTCTCTCCTTCCTTTTTTCTTCTTTATCTCTTCCTCTTTTTTCTCTTATCCCTTCCTTCTTTTTTCTTCCTTTCTTTCTTTTTTCCTTCTTTCCTTTCTTTCTCCTTCCTTCTCTCTCTCTTTCTGTGTCTCTCTCTTTTTCATATTTAGTTGTTTGCATATTGTCTCTCCCATTATACTGTAAGCTCCTTGACAGCAGGGACTGTTTGTTTTTTGCTTTTCTTTGTATCCTTGGTACTTAGCACAGTGCCTGGTACATAGTAAGTGCTTTAAAAAAAATTATTTACAGATTCTGTTCCCCAAGTTGCTCTCCATTCCTCTAATTCAGTGAAACTGTTCCATTGGGATAAAGTTCATTCAGGCCAACAGGACAATAGAGAGCTTGAAACCTCCTGGGGAAAGTCAAACATCTTCACCTTCTAAAAAGTCTAATGTGAACTCTTAAGGATGGAATTTCAAATCCTTCCATATGCCTATCCCTACCCCATAGCTAGGACCTTATCTCTGTTTCTTTTCATTAAAATGCCTGACTCATCTTCCTATTAATTTGTTCACATATTGCTAGTATCTTTATTCTGCTATCTGGCCATCCTGTACATTGGTATATATTCGTATTAAGAAGTCTTTTATTCCTGTTCTCTAGGTGACTGCATTTCAGTTGTAGGATACCTAGTATAGGATAAGCAAATTTCTTTTAAATAATATAGTTTTTATTGATAACTACCTCTTTGCTTTCTGTGAATGCATGGTCAGTGTTTTGAAGTGCTTTTGTGAAATATATTATCCCCATTTTACAGATTAAGAAGTAAACTAAGGCTCTGAGAGGTGAGATGATTTGTTGTTCGTGATCACAAAGCTGTGCAAGTATCTCAGTTGGGATCTGAACCAATCTCCCAATTGCAGTGCTTTAACTATTATAATATGCTAATCCTAAATGCACCTCCAACTTCTCACAAGTCCATTAGTAAGTATACCACTGACTCACCTGTTGTCCCACTGGTGAAACATATAATGCTGAGGTCCTCAGGTCTGGGAGGCTAGAAAGAGAATTACAAACACTTTATCCTACTACAGTTCTTGATTATCAAAAATAAACAACTCAAAATGTGAATATAAGAAGATATTAACTTACCACAGGTTTTTTGAAATTTTCTTTGCCCAGAATCTGTAGGGGGAAAAAAGTCACCCAGAAAGGGGAATAATTAACTAAAATGGGAAACCTTACACAGAAAGTTTACATTGCCATACTTTTTGGGGCTACCATCCAACCTTCCCCCATAAAGAAGAGCTGGTAAAAGACTATATCAAAAAATACGTCCACGGGATAAACCCTATCCAAACAAACTCTTAATCTCTGACAGGAAGTATGTGATCATGACTGATGCTGTGGAAGAAAAGGGATGGAGAAGGAACTGCTATGTTTTAGTTTTGATGGCCTTATAGGTTTTATATTATAGCTTATCTAACTGTGACATCACAAACCTATCTACATTTTTTTCTTTGTCTTTGTCCCTATCCCTCTCTCTATCCCTATCCATGTCCCTATCCCTATCTCTATCCCTATCCATGTCCCTATCCCTATCTCTATCCCTATCCATGTCCCTATCCCTCTCTCTATCCCTATCCATGTCCCTATCCCTCTCTCTCTCTCTTTTTTTTTGAAGTTGTAAATTTATTTCTTTTTTACATTCATTTTTAAAATTTTGGGGTTCCAAATTTTCTCCTTAGCTTTTGGCCCTCCCCCACCCATTGAGGAGGCAGGCAGTGTGATACCCATTATACATGTGAAGCCATGCAAAACATTTCTATATTAGCCACATTGAAAAAAATAAAAAGAAAGTGAAAAACAATATGCTTCAATCTACACTAAGTTCATTTCACTCTCTGAATGTGGATGGCATTTTTCATCATGAGTTCTTTAGAATTGCCTTAGACGTTGTACTGATCAGAGTGACTAAGTCTTTCATGATTGATCATTATTAGATTATTGCTGTTACTGTGTATAATGTTCTGGTTCTACTCACTTCACTTTACATCAGTTCATATAAATTTTACAAGTTACATAAATTTTCAAGGTATAAAGAAATGCTAGATTTGTGCCTTTCTACTCATTCTATGGACATCTTATTTAGTCCAAAGGGAAAGTCTTCAAAAGCTGTTTTCCTAGGTTATTTTCCATTCACACTCTGAATACTATAATTCTGCACAACTCTGTTATAGCTTTCCTTTTTTTATTAAGCAAAGGTTGCTCTAAATTGCAAAATGAGAGGCCCTTCAATCACCTCATAAAATCCCATATGGCTTGTAGTCTTGGCTCCTGTGTCATACCTCAGCATCATAGAGTGATAAGATTTCAATTCCAAGCTTCTCTCCTCTTTCTTTAAGGCTATCCTCAAAGGGGTCCATAAGGATTATCATCTTCAACTCTAAGGTAAGGCCCTTTTCAACATTCTCCAGTAGAATATTTGCCTTCCGGGGTGTGTCACAGACCACTGTGGCAATATCCGCTGTAAGGCAAAACCAAAACCAAAAAGATCACCCCTCGTGGCTATATGCCTTTCTGGGGTAAAGGGTAAGATTCAAAAACATTCAATGTGCAGAGATTATACCCGCAAATAAAACTTATGCACATGCTACATGAAACTTATCTACCAGGAAGGGAAAAATATAACATCATTTAGAGACTCAAGGAGATTCTGAAATAACTTCCCCTGAAGGGCAAGATAACATAGCATATGCAAGGACTGGTTAGTTTCTTGTCTACTAGAGTTTTCTCATTCCCTTATGTGGCAAATTAAGTATTTTTATCAGTGAGGGTCTATGATGTCCTAACTGGCTACTGATTCACTTGTCCTGCTGTATCTAATCGATCCAACCGTTTTTTACTTTACATCCTGGTCATCATCTTACCATCAGTCCTGCCTTTGGGCATGAACTCTCCAGCAACCCTCCCTGACCTCTGCTTTCTAACTCTGGAAACCATAAACTAATCCATACTGTCATAGCTACCTAGTAGGCTGTGCCTACCTATTCTCTTATAGCTTCACTCACCTTCTCTGAGACTTTCCAAACTGAGATGCCCCTCCCTGACTACCATTCCCCTACATCTATTTTCTCCCCCTATTAGCAAGTAAGTTCCTTCAGAGTATAGACAGTCTAGCTTTTGTTTTTGTATCCCCAGCACTTAGGCAGGGCTGGTCACAGAATTAGCACTTAGTGATTTTTCATTCATTATAAATTTAAAGTGGGAAGGAACTTTAGAGGTCATCTAATCCAAGGCTAATTACAAATGAGCAAATTAAGACCCAGAGCCATTAAGAGATTTGCCAAGGGTCACATAGCTGGTAAAATGGAAGAGCTGGAATTTGAACAATCTAAAGGAAAGATTTACAATTACTGCTAAATAAATCAAAGGTGCCCGATGAAGCCCACTAGCCAAAAGTACTGCACATAATTATTTCTACAGACTTATGTCTGGTACCATGCATATTTGTTTTGTGAAAAGTCACTATTCATCTTTGTATAGGTCATGCTGGGATTTATTTTCTAGTGGTGGTATTGGATTTTCATGGACATATCCAAAACCTTGCCCTTTGTTAAATATTTTTCAGTTGTTAGATGACTATTCACATACCCCTGAAAATTAGTCCATACCACTGAAAGTTTTCAAAATGCTGAAAAATGAATTAAAACCTTTTGACAAGCCCTACAATTTAGACAGAGATACCTGACTTTACTTGGGAAGAACCATGTGGAAGCTATTATACTTCATTCAGGCTATGTCAAGATACCTTCTGATTAATTTCTGTTTACTCATACATTTATTAAATGTAATGCATTGTTACAGGTGCTAGAAGAAAATACTTTTTTTTTTACTTTTTAAGTCCCTGCCCTCATAGGACTTGCAATTTAATAGATGTGATTAGGCATGCATTCAAATTTTTAAACACTTCAAGTTCATACAAAGAATATGGGATATCACTTTTGGTGAGTGGAAGATCAGAAAGGTTCTATAGATGATGGCACAATCACCCCTACCTAATATACAATTTAGGGTTCTCTAGGATGGATGATTCAATTACCTACTGGGATTTCTTCAATATAGGTACTCTCTCCTAACAGATCCCAAGCCAGAGAACATTGTTCTTGTTCTCCCCAAAGCCTTCTCTAGATGGTTTACCTCATGTATATACTAAGGGCCTTCTTCTACACCTTTTTAGGTGTCATGGATACCAAGGCAGCACTCTGGCTGCCCATTAGTTATCACTTTCTCACTATTTGACCTGCCTACTTCTTCTTCTAATCAAAGATTTCTTCTCTATACCTCATGCCACTTATTGCATAGAGGTCAATGTTGGAAACATTACAACTTATTTGAATCGAACAGTAGTGAAAAGCACATAGAGATTATAAATATGCATAAAAAGCAGACCATAAGAAAGTATTAAAAGCAGGCTGTTGGGACATAGGACATTTAAAAATATACCACCATTCCTCCACAAAATGGATACTCCTGAACTGGGCTTTAGAGCCTTCTTCCCTGGTCCCCTAGACTGAAGAAGGTTCTTTCTGTCTGAACAGCCAGAGCAGTTTCCTTGTCTCTATATTATGTAGTTCCCTTTTTATATAGAATGATACCCCTATCCAAGCCCTTCCTAGGAGACTGTGAGCTTCTTGAGAGAAAGGATGATATCTCTCTCATTTTTGTTTCAATGCCTACCAAAAGGGCCTGTGTATGAGCAGTTTGAAAGTAGGGTGAATGCATTTGGAGTCCCACGCATGCTAACAAAAGTGACAGTACCACATGTGGAAGAGTGATGTCTGAAAGCCATCCCCTAAGATCCAAGGAGGAACAGAACTGCAGGCACACCATCTTACCTTTGTTAACAATGTACACTATGGCTTCAGGCCCCAGGGTATCATAGAGAGGGACAGCCACCATTGAGTAGGTATAGCAGGCAAGTTCTGTAATGATCCACTGTACAAACAAAAAATATTACCCTCAGATACTGGACAGTATTGGGAGGGAAGCAAACAAGCCTTACTCACAGTCTCTAGGGGAAAGATGAAGAGATAGGCCAGCTGAGTACCACAACATTGAGCAGTCTTGCTTTTTCTTAATTTGACAATCAGCCACAGATCTAATAAGTACTCCCTCCTCTATTTTGGGATATTAATAATTATTAGAAATTATAATAGCTAACAAATATTTGCAAATATATATTTGTTTATATATAATATATACAAGTGCTTTGCAAATTTTAAAGTCTATATATATTACATGCATATGTAGGTATATATTACAATATATAATACACACACATAAACTTTAAAGTTTACAAAGCGCTTTGTATATATTATCTTATTTTGCTAGCTAGCAGCTAGCAAATGGATAGAATGGGTCAGAACTCAGGAAGATCTGAGTGCAAACACATTGGACACTTACTAGCTATGTGACCCTGGACAAGGCATTTAACCTGTTTCCTCATATGGAAAAGAGGGGTAATAATAATAGCACCTAAACAAGAGTGGCTGTGAGGATAAAATGGGTAACATTGATAATGTGCTTTGTGTACCCGAAAACACTATACAAATACTAAGTATTGCTATTGTTGTTATTACTGAAAGCACTCCCCACAACAATACTGAGAGACAGGTAGTACAAGCATTGAACACGAGGATAAACTGAGGCTCAGAGACATCAAGGGGTTTGCTAGAGCTTGATAGCCCAAAATCAACCTCACAATTCTTTGCCTAGTTAGAATAAGAACTTTGTCATTATTTCTGCCACAAGTTGATAGCATGGCATAGCAGAAAGACCCCTGGAGGAACTAGGTTCAGGTTCTGCCACTGTGACCTTGGGGAAGCCAGTTGACCTCTGAGCTGCAGATTTCTTATCTTTAACAGAGATAATGCTCACACTAGATTCCTCAAAGGATTATTACGAGGCAAACAAATTTGCAAATTATAAGGTGCTATATAAAAAGTTATATGATATATGTATACCCACAAATATACTATTTAAATGTGATTACCTCTGGTCTGTTCTGAGCAAAGATGCCAACAAAGTGGTCTGGTGATGGCTTATAGCCTTTGTGCAGAAGAAAGGAGCCCAGGTATTCTGCTCTGTCAATTACCTAGATAGAAAGGGCCCAAGAGAAAAGAGATGTCAGCCCCAGAAAGGGGAGGAAGTTAAAAGAATCCCTCAAGACAAATAAGTAGAAATCAGATTGCATACCTGTTTGTAAGAGAGCCACTTGTATGGTTGATTTGGTTTTCTGGATCCCAAGCAGGGTCCATTATCTAGAAACAATTACCAAAAAGAGAGAGGAACAAACTTTAGTTGCAAATCCTTCGGGCAAGGAGTAGGTAGATGACTGATGAGTTTAATGATATGATTAGGCTAAGTATAGTTATAGTATTAATATACTCTAGGCCTAGTCTCATGCTCAGCATGTGAGAGGATGGCGGGGAAGTGTGAAGAAGGGAAGGGAGAATATGAAGGCAAAACAAATTGTCTTTGTTGAATTCACAGCTCAGTTCAGAAAGACAAGATACAAATAGCAAGCAATACACAACAGTAGAAGTTTTATAATAGAGCAGAAAAGGAAATCAGGAAACCTTGCTTTTAGACCTGATTCTGCCACTAATAGTGTGTTAGGTTAGATTGGGAGATTTGAAAGGAGGGCAGAGAAGAAATCATTTCCCACATCAATAGGGCAACCAGATGATCACATAAAATGCAGTAATAAAGATGCCTAAGATGTATTGTTAAAATAGATGAACCCCTTAGGAGGAACCATAGAAACAAAGGTGTTCTGCAGAAACAGGAGTCAGACAGCTGACTAAGGAAATGACTCCCGCAAAACAGAATTAATACAGTTTTTAAAAGGAAAAAAAAGGGAGGAGAGTAGGAATCACAGTACTAGAAATGAGCTTGAGAGTTGAGGGGAATTCAGGCCTTGCCAAGGGGAAGCATTTTGCTAGGAATACTATGAATTTCAAAAAAAGATACAAAGGTGAGCTTTGGAGCTTAAAGCCTGAGAGGAAAGAGGATGATGGAAAGAGTAGTGGTAAGAAGAAATAAATTTCCAATTCATTGTAGAAATCCAGGAATTTGTGATTGAGAAAAATGTTCCCAGGGCATTCCAGCCCCTTTCTTTTGTAGAGATAGATATAACACCATAATTCTGAGCATATTTCATGGATAGTATTCTTGATTTTTGGCAAACAAATAATGGTCTATTCTGCAAAACTACTTCAATCCCTCTCACCCTACAGCCAGATTAGGCTTCTTCATGTATAATCTGATCATGTCATTCTTTTTCTCAAAACTTTTTATTGACTTGCTATCATTTTGGCTTTCAGATGTAGGTAAACTATATCTTTAACATCCTGGCATTCAAACAAACTACTTCCAACCCTTTTTTGTGCTATTCCTCCCTCCTAGATATCAATAAACATGAATTAAGTACTTACTATATTTATTTAGCACTATGCTAAATTCTGGGAATACTTAGGAAGGAAGGAAGGAAGGAAGGAAGGAAGGAAGGAAGGAAGGAAGGAAGGAAGGAAGGAAGGAAGACAGTTCCAATCCTCAAGGAGGTTAAACCTAATGAGGGAAGAAAACACACAAAAGGAAGCTGAAAAGTGGTTAGTTGTTAGGAAGGTACCCAGAAGGGGCATGATGATGAAATTCAAAGGAGCACAGCTGGGTAGGAAATGAAAAGACTAGATCACTTGTCACCTCCAACTCATATTTATACCATCCCACTTGCGTGTTTCTGCTCACATTACCTCTACCCCTATCTCTGCCAATTGAGAAAACCTACCCATCCTGTAAAATCCAGTTCCCATTTCACTTCATCCATGAGAGCTTTCCTGACGACCCCATTAGAAAGTTTCTCTTCTTACATCTCTGATAGCACTTTATGAGATCCATAAAGGTAGCACTAAAAGAGACCTTAGAGGTCACCTAGCTCAACTCCCTCATTTTACTTTTGAAAGACTAAGACAAGAATGCATTCTCCCTTTTCTAATGTGGTGGTGTATCCCTCACACAATGATGTTAGCAGACGCATTGGGGTCTGTGAGTAACATACTCCAGAGTCACTTAGCAGTCGAGGTCAGGACTTAAATCCACATTCTCTAACTCCAAATGAGGCACTGTTTATACTGTGCCACATTATATCTAACTGTGGCTTTATTATAGTTCATATACATTATATTCCATTATAACACTAAGCTAATACCATAGATATTTGTAAGATTATTGAATTGTGTAGTGGGGAATCATAACATAAAGTTCACTAAAAACAATGAAAAAGTGTTAAGTGTCTGTATGCTCGGCACTGGAGATATAAGGACAAAAATAGAATGGCCTGGCTTGAAAGCATTATGTTCTATCAAGGGAATCGATATGTAAATACAAGAATGTATTTCAAAACATAAATACGAAGATGCAGTGGGCTGTAGGGAATAGAAGTCTGACCTTGGCGTCAGAAGGACCAGATTCAATTGTGGACTCTGCCACATACCTACTGTGTAGCCCCAGGCAGGTCACTTAACTTCTTAGGACAACTGGGCATTTCCAAGGCTAAGCTGCAGCTAAGAGAGAGGAGGCGTCCACTTGCTTTGGTAAAGGGAGTTTCCTCATCTAGGTGTTCCCTATGACAATGAAGTAACAGGTCCAGTCCATATGTCTCCGAGAGGGAACACGGATAATGGGAAAAGTACAAGGCAGTGCTTAAGCTGAGTCTTCAAAGAAAGAAGGGATTCTCAGAGGTGGAGTTGATGACAGAATACATTCCAGCCATAGGAGACAACCAGCATAAAGGCATCAGGTAGGAGATGGAGTGCTATGCATGGAGAAAGGCAAGAAGGGCTGAGTATGAAAAGGGCAATGATATAAAATAAGGGTGGAAAGATAGTCTGGGGTCAAGCTCTGAAGGGCTTTGACAGCCAAATTGAGTTTATATTTTATCCTAGAGAAAGTAGAGCCCCTGGAGTTTATTGAATAGGGGAGCAACATGATCAGACTTGTGCTTTCTAACACTTTCAATCTACATTTCCAGGCTGTATTTGTGGGACTGTTGGTTAAGGACACATAGTCTGTGAGCAGCAGCAGAATGAAATCAGCTGTCTAAAAGGTGGAGCTACTGCAGGAGTGTGCCTATTAGCCCAAGGCTCTAAGAAGCCATAGGTTTAGCCAGGGGATCAGTACGACAGTTATCTGTGAGGTTGTGTTCTAACATTGTCGACCTACACAGCTGGGAATTATATATGTTACTCACATACTATGGTATCTGCTAACATTGTGTGAGCCATACTCTACCACTTTAGAAAAGGGAGAATGCATTCTTGTTTTAGCAGTCAGATTATGTTTGTGGCATTTACTTCCTTATACAGACTCATTTTACTGCAGTTAAGATTTGATTTAACCATTGGGGGTGGAGGGGAACCAGTGAAATCATCTTACTACAGCACAATTTGTATAATTTACCATTCTCAACTCTGGAAAAAAATAAGGTGACTATGCTAACCACTACCTGTTCAGAGACCAAGGGGATAGTGTGGTTATTTGTATCATACCCTTCATCCCTGAAGACATTCTGAAGAGCCTTCCAGTTAGATAAGAGTAAAGCTTTTTACAATCAAGCTTTTGATACTTGTCTGTCCCATTCATGTATCATGTAACCCAGCAGTGTTTGTTTGTCCAGTCCTAGAAGGTGCTTTGTGAACCTTCAATAAACATGAGTTTTGGGTTCACATATTATACCTATTTGATCAAGAGGGGAATACATTGACTGATCCATCATCACATAACTGGGAGCATTGGAACTGGAATGCAAACCCAGGCCTGCTAGCTTCAAGTCCTCTGTTCTTTCCTCTATCACCACTGAGCTAACTTGGCTCTCACACGAGTAGGAAGAAGTGACTTCTTATAAAAAAGACATGGGATGCAAGTGCAGGGAGAGAGAGAGAGAAAAAGGAGCAAGCAGGCATAGTTGTGGATGGCACACATCAGGATCACAGATCGAAAACTGCAAGGAACTCAAAAGCTGTCTTGTTCAATCACATCATTTTACCTCTTAGGAAATAGACCTAGGGCAGTGAAATGACATGCCCAAATAGTAAACACATAGTATTTGAATCTTTGTCCTCTGATGGGAGAGGGTAGAGGTTGGTCACTGGAGAGTGCCTCTCTAATCCTCTTCCATTTAAGGAGGGCACTTAGGGAATCCACCTCACCATTTTCTACCTGGCTGGCATTCTATGTTTCATGATCTTCATAAACTCATCATTCTGCAAGATGAAATAATCTCTGACACTCAAACTTCCTATGCCAGCTGTAGGACTTTCTCATGCCCCCATGCTGGTATGCTCCCCCACCCCTTTTTCAGCTTCCTTGTGTGTTATGTCTTCCTCTATTAGATTATAAGCTCCTTGAAAACAGGTACTATCTTTCTTTTTTTATATTTGTATCCCCAGCACTTAGCAAGGGGCCTGGCAAGTGATAGGCACTTAATATATGTTTCTTGACTATTGACTTGGGAATTGGTGCTCTTTTCACTCTACCATGTCACAAGGGACAAATCTGGTGCTGTTGGTGGAATATCTGCAAGCTTAGCAGAGTGTCCGGCTCTACAGAGTAACAAGTCACCTGAAATGAGACACTCGTGTACAAAATTCTTAGGAAAGGGTTTACATTATCATATTTCTGGAAGTTCATTCTTTGAAGTGGAGAGGTAGTGGGGTATGATACAAAGAACCTGGGCATGGAAATTTTGAAAAGCTGGTTCTAGTCTCAGCTTTGTAATTAGTTAGATATGTGACAGTGAATATACTTCATATCCCTTCCCTGGCCTCAGTTTTTCCATATGAGAAAACAAGGAGGTTAATGTCCAAAGTCTCTTCCAACTCTACCCAGTATTCCAATTCTATTTTCCATTCCCATTTACTAAATGCAAAAATCCTCATGTTTGTCTCTGTATTGAGCCCTTGACCTGGAACAAATGTTTCACTCACAATAGGCATTTTGTAAATGAAGATCCAAAACCATTTCTGTTGATTTTTTTATATCTGGGAATGTGGATTTTTAGCATAGAAACGGATTGAGGGAAGAGGCCAGAGTAATACTTACTAACCAAAGAACAAAGCTTTAATGCACTTATTCTGATTCTTTGAAGACATACTTGTATAAGGACCACCTATGCTAATTGTAGCTTATAGTTTCACTGTGACTTACTACCCTTTGCAATGGTCAAAAGGCTCAGCCTGTGGCCAGTCTGGTGTTTCATGGATAATAGAAACAGTGTTCCTGGAGACCACTAGGCAAGGTTTAAAAATTATGAACCCATCTGAGAGTTACAGTGAAATTGCTTAAGGCTCTGAAATGTGATAAGTAGAACTTATAATAGAATAGATGCATGTCATGAAGCACATAATATTTTCTGACATCAAAGTACACTTTCTTGAAACATAAAGTAAATCCCCTCCCATCATGATCATCCCCACATTGCACATGTGATTGCCTCTACTTACAATACAGCATGAATTAATCAAGTTACAAAATCATTCACACAATGGTTAGTAAGCATACCAGACACGCGAAGTCCTCGTTGGAAAATTTCATACACTGTTCTGGCATCAGAATAGTAATAATTTATGAAGTCATCACTGCGTTGCATAGCACTCCGCCGGGCTCCTCCCTAAGGAACAAGTCCAAGGTTAGCCTGAGAAAGGCTTATTTTTAACTCCCTCCCCCAAATAAAATGACGCCTAAAAACAGACATATTCCTAAACCTTTAGCATTGTAAGAGAAACTTCATATCAAGACACAGGGAGGACAGCTCCCAGTCAGAATTCTCAAGGAAACAGTTCTCTTTTCCCATAAAATGGACTTCTTTCAGTGAAATGTGATCCCACTGGATGTATAGACTGAAGAAGCTCTAGGATTACCTAGTATACAGGCATGTGCTAGAGTCCATTTGAACAGGCTGGAGGATTGTTAAATTTTCATTTGGGAGCATTTTACACTTCAGAAATAGACAAACTACAAATTAGGGCTCCGAGCGTTTGTTATTGTTTTGTTGACTATCTAGACTTACTAATACAAATTAAACTTAAATTTGTGTCCCGAAGACTTTTTTTTTTCAACATTTACCTGCCCTTTTCTGCCAATATATAGAATATGATTTCCCAGAGCTCTTTAGTGGGGAGACTTTCTAAATATTTTGTGTAATAGACCCTTTTAGCAGTCTGGTAAAATCTCTGGCCTCCTTCTCATAGTAATGTTTTTAAATGTGTGAAATAAATACCCAATATATTAAAATATAGCTATCAACATTTTTTGAAAAAGTTCACAGACTCCAGTTTAAGAACTTCTGCCATAGACAACCTTGTCTATGTGGTTCAAGCCCTCAGAAAGCCTGAATTACTACTACTCAACTCAACTAGGCAGCTCTCTGTTGGTAGACTGATTTAAATAGATAAGCCATCACTTTTCAGCAGCATCAAGTTATATTCAATATATATATATTGAATATATATATATTGAATATATTGTATATATATTCAATCCATATATACTGGATCAAGATTGGTCAACTGGATAAGGTCAATAGCAACAGAGTTACCTGAACTCCCACTGACTGCTTTTGCAGGTCCAGAAGGGGCAAGACTGGCCGAGGTTTGTTAATCAGCCACAGGAAGATGGTGATTCCAACTGTCAGTAGGCTGATCACCACTGGTGTTGGAAGTGGGGAGAACAGAAAGTTCAAGATGAAAAGCATCTTTGTGGAGTAGCAACAGGAAATTTAGACCTAAAAAAAAGAAAGGAAGAAAGAAAGAAACTGAGAGTTAGAAATATTCATTGCTTCTATCAATTGCTTTATTTCTACAAAGAATTTAGGAGGATTTGGGGGACATGGAAAGCTTCCATGTCATTGGCTATAATATTGTGAAAAGCAACAGAATCCTTCCCTGGCTTCCTGTGAGCCCCAACTAAAATCTTCCCTTCTACATGAAGCATTTCCTGATTCTCCTTAATTCTAGTGCTTTCCCTTGGTTGATTGTTTTCCAATTTATCCTGTCTGTAGTTTGTCTTCATATAGTTGTTTTTATATGTTGTTTCTACCATTAGACTGTGAATTCCTAGAGAGCAGGGACTGTATTTTGCATTTCTTTGTTTTCCCAGCAGTTAGCATAGTGCCTGGCAGATAGTAGGTGTTTAATAAATGTTTATTGACATTGACTAATCTGAGGCGGAAGGGATAAAATGGACATAAGTAGTTTCCCAGACAATTTAGAGAGAATTTCTTTTTTATTTATGTCATTTAGTGGAGGAAAGTGACCAATGAAAAGCTACAGGAGTTAGTTTTCTACTTGTTACCAGGAAATTATTCAAAAAAACTTCTTAGGCTTGTATGAACTGATACGCAGTGAAGTGAGCATAACCAGGAGAACATTGTACATAGTTACAGCAATATTTTTTTAGCAATGATCAACTGTTAAATAATTAGCTACTCTATCAATGCTATGATCAACAACAATTCCAGAGGACTTAAGATGAAAAATGCCATCTGTCTCCAGATGAACTGAACTCCAGACAAGTGATGAACTGAGCATAAACCGAAGCACATTTTTTCACTTTATTTTTCTTCCTTTTCTTTTTGTGGCAGCAAGACTAAGATGAAAATTGGTTTTTCATACTTTACTTGTATAATGGGTATCATATTACTTACCTTCTCAATGGGTAGGGAAGGAACTTGGAGGGAAGAAGACAATTTGGAACTAAAATTTTAAAAAATGAATGTACAAAAAAGAAAATAAGAAAAAAAGGAAAAGAAAAAGATTCCAGAGGTGACCTTCTTACTTAAACAACTTCAGGGAGAGGGATAGCTCCCAGAGATGTCAATACTATAAACCAATTGGAGATGAATCATCTCTTAAAATGACAACAACACGTGAAATACATTATAGCAGCAGGCCTACTCTGCTATATGTTTCCCCTTTAGATAGGTCTATTTTATGGAGTACCTATCAAAAGAATATTTCATATATACATGTCAATGAGTTCTGTAGCCATCGTAGAATGGCCTAAGAGTGAATTTTTAGATGGACTAGTTCACATAAGAAAGGCATTACAGGGATATTTTATATAATTAGAATTCAGGACAAAAAATATGTTGAGGATAATTCAGAGTAACAGTTCTTAAAATGTGGTCCAAGGACCCCTAGGCTCCTGAGACCATTTCAGGAGATCTGTGAGGTCAAAACCATTTTCACAATAATACTAAAATATTTTAATTTAGAATATGATAAATATTGATAAACATATATAAACAGATACACAAATATATAACTTTTTTTGGGTGGCTAGGTGGTGCAGTGAATACAATACTGGCCCTGGAGTCAAGAGGACCTGAGTTCAAAATTCGGCCTCAGACACTTAACACTTATTAGCCACGTTACCTTGGGCAAGTCACTTAATGCCAATTGCCCTACCTTCCCTCTCCAAAAAGCAAAAACAAACAAACAAAAAAACAAAAACAAAAAAAACCCCAAAACTTTTTGGTGGATCCTTAATAATTTTTAAGAACATAAAGGGGGATCTGAGACCAAAAAGTCAGAGAATCACTGCTTCAGAGAGAGAGAGACAAGATGCTTCCCCTTTATAGGAACGGGAGCTATTTTTTTTTTCTTACCAAGTCAGATCTTTGGGGAACACTTCTAGTAGATGTGAAGTTTTTCTCTATAAACAACACCTCCACTGAGACTTTCCTCCTCTAATTTTCCTCATTTACTTGCTTAAAATCTCCAAGAAGGGTAAAAACCCTGTTCTCAACCAATGGAAAAAAAAGATTATTTATTTGACTTGAAACCAATTCCAGGACCCAGTTGATCTCTAAATAAGTGCTATGAGCTTCAACAGACTACTTTCCCAACCGAAATGAAATAAGAATGAAATTTAAAAACATTCCTACTTTGAAGCTCAAGAAATAGACACATACTTCTCCTTTATCACAAGTGATAGACTCCAATCAAAATTAGGACATTTTTCATTGGGTTTTGATTTTTGTTGACGTTAGTTCCAGAGAGGTCAATCTCCCCTTAGGGAAGTCTAGTGAAGGCTATCAAGGATGGGTAATGAGGAACCCAGAATCCTCATTCCTTGCTTTCTCTGGGATTGTTTATCACCTGATATGGATAAAAATACTTCTCACTTTAGTGAAGAAAACTTTTAATCTATAGGACAGACCATCATCTATTTCCCTAACTCTCTTCATGTTTCTGAGATACTTTTAGACAGTGCTAGGTTACCTGAGAACAAGAGTAGTATTATGACAACACTACCTACCAGAATTCTGAAAGCAGTGATATCTGGAATCCAGGCTTACAAAGTTGTTTGTACAATAAGCAGAGTTAGTCTGAGTGGCTAAGTGGCACAGTGAATAGAGATCTGGTCCTGGAGTCAGGAGGACCTGAGTCCAAATCCAGCCCCAGACATTTGACACACTTACTAGCCGTGTGACTTTGGGCAAATCACTTAACTTCAATTGCCCTCAAAAAAAAAAAAAAAGCAAAAAGTAATACTTAAGTGGCCACCAGGTACACCTTCAGTCAGTCATATTGTACTTTCTGCATGGGGTGGGCCCTTGACAAAACCAAAGTAAGCAGAGTTGTTCTTTGGTATTCTCCTCTCAGGCCAGCTGTCCTCATGCTCAGCTCTTATCTAGTTTTCTGGACAGAACATTTTCCTATGGCTCCTACCTATGGCACTTTGTAAGTGACCTGAAATTCTTTCTTTTTTACCTATCCTATTCCCCCCATCCTCAGAAAAAAAAAAAGACAGCCTTTTACCCAGACTCTATTCCATTAGATATTGTATTGGAAATGTTTTCGTGGTCAGGAAAACTCTTGATTTTAGTCAGAGGATGTAGGTTTAGATCCTAAATCTGATTCTTACTGTGTGATCTTGAGTAAATTACTTAGTTTACTGAGATCTTATTTCCTCATTTGTAACTAGAGAGGGTTGGTTCTGAGGCTTCCTCTGACTTCTAAATTTGTCCAAATTGAATTGAACCTTAGAACTCTTGTTCACTTCTTTCCCATTCATAAGTGAGAAACAGAAACCTGGGAAGATTGTTATTTTCCCAAGGGAATATAATGAAAGTTCCCTTAGAAAACTACCTTCTCCTAGTAAATTTGTCATTACTAATCAGTTAGTGCATTGCCTCTCCTGGGTTTTTGTATTTTATTTTAACCTTTAACTAAAAAATGCCTTGTAAAAATGACTAATGGAAAATTATCAAACACAGGTAATCATCTACCTTCTTTATTATAGTGTTGAGGGTGATACTATTCTCCCAGTCCCTCAGGTTTTCAACCTAGGAGTCATCTTAGACTCCTAACTATCTCTCATCACCACTCTCCTATATCCAAGATGTGTTAATTTCACCTTTGCACCATCACTCAAACATACCTGCTTCTCTCCTCCAACATGCAAACCCTCATCACCTTATGCCTTGATGAGTACAATAGCTGCTTATGGGTCTGCCTACCTCAGTCTCTCCCTATCCAAATCCACCCTTCATTCAGCTATTAAAGTGATTTTCCTAAAGTGCAGATGTAATCACATCATCCCCACCTCTCAGCCCTAACTCAATAAAGTCCCTATTGCCTCCATGATCAAATACAAAATTCTGTTTGACATTCATAAACCATCTTAACGTCATTTCTTCTACCTTTCCAGTCTTCTCAGAGCTTACTTCCCAACATGTACTTTCCAGTTCAATGACACTGGCTTCCTGGCTATTTCATGAACAAGATACTTCATCTCAGCTCCAGTCATTTTCTCCACTTATCCTCTATGCCTGGAATGCCCTCCTCCTCTTCCACTCTGACTACTGCCCTGCCTGATTTCCTTTAAGTCCCAGCTAAAACCCCATCTTTTACTGGAAGCCTCTCCCTACCCTTCTTAATTCTAACGCATTCCCTCTTTTAATTATTTCCTACTTTTTCTGTATGTAATTGGATTTGTATGTATTTGTTTGCATGTTGTCTCTGCCATTAGAATGTAAGCTTCTTGAAGGCAGATGCTGTCTTTTGCTTCTTTTTTGTATCCCTAGAGCTTAGCACAGTGCCTGGCACAGAGTGGACTTTAATAAGTGTTTGTCGATTGATCTAGAAAATTATTTGGGGATAAAAGCTTTTAATTATCATTCAGGCATATGGGACACAGGTTCTAACTACATCTATATTTTCAGTTCTTTGTGAGCCAGCACTCAACTTTAGTATTTAGAAACACTAAAGCTTGTTAAAGTATGTTAGTCAGGAAGCAAATATTTATGAAGCATCTACTCTGTGTCAGATACTATGCTAAGGGCTAGAGATGCAAAGAAAAGCAAAAGATAATATTTGCCCTCAAGAAGCTTACAACTGAATGGGGGAGAGGAAGACACATAAAAAGAGGCTGAAAAGGAGGGGTTGAGTACCGAGCCCTGGGCAAGATGATATCCAAAGGAATGCAGCCATTGGGAAATGATAATATGGATGCCTTGAGCACCCTCCTTAAATGTAGGATATGAGAGGATCTCTCTGCTGTCCATCCACTTTCCTCTCCCATCAGAGGGAGGGAGGGGCTCCAGAGTACTGAGGAGGTATGAGTTTTAAGGCTGATATGATCTTACAGTATTAGGAGATTATTTTGTGGCTAAGAGAAATAAAGAACTTTCCACATGTGGTGCTGAGAAGTCACCTGTTACATAAGAGGTTTATTCATATATCACTATGTTAAATTGGGCTCAATATAATCCTTTAGCCAGAGCTAAATAAAAAAAATAAACTAAAAAATAACTATAGTTCAATATAATTTCCTATTTAACCCTACATATTTATTTTATTCATTTAAAAACATCATTATCGGGGCGGAGCCAAGATAGCGGAGTAGAAACAGCTCATCCAAGCCACTCTACCCCCAGATTCCCCCCAAACTATGTAAAAGGGGACTCTGAACAACTTCTGGAGCCCCAGCACCCACAGAACGACACAGAGAAGCTAACCTCCCGCTGAAGACAGGCCAGCAGCCCTGCAGGAAGGACCAACGCAGCAGTCTGGGAGCTGGCAGTGCGCAGAGCCCAGGTCCACGTGAGCCGAGGTTTTAGCCCCAGGGCGGCAGGGCCAGCAGCCGGCTGGAGGAACCCCAGAACACCAGGAGCTGTGGAGACTCCAGAATTATCAACATAGACATGCCTAGGACAAAGTAAGAGGTTGGTGTCCTATGGACTTTGGGACTGGTATTTAGGGAATGCATCGGCTCCCTCCCCTGGGGGCTAGAAGCCACTGAGGAGACACGCTATTTTGCAGTTTTCAGAGGCGGCTCCAGCTCCCGGCCTCCAAATCGTAGGGAGATCCAGCGATCAGTCTTGGGGGGTAATCGCTCTTGCTTTAACCTCCCTGGATCTGGATTGTGATCTAGGGTGGAAGTTGTGGGTGGGTTTACAGCTTGCCAGAAACGGAAGTTGCCCCCCACACGTTCGGGACGAAAATTCCTCTAGCTGGCCTTAAAGTCATTGTGTGGCAACAAGCCCAAAAGTCAAGTAATTAAGTGGCAACATGCCAAGGCAAAGGAAACAGAAAAATGCAACCCTAGACTCCTATTTTGGGGGCATAGAGCAGGAAAAGGACTGTGAGGTCAGAAGTCCTGCTCCAAAAGCCCCAGGGGAAAACATGAGTGGGTTGCAGGCCATAGAGGACCTTAAGAAGGACTTTAAAAATCAAATAAGAGAAGTGGAGGAAAAATTGGAAAGAGAAATGAGAAGGATGCAGGAAAAGTATGAAATGAGGGTCAACAGCCTGACTGAGGAAAACAACTCCTTAAAAAATAGACTAACTCAAATGGCAAAGGAGGCCCAAAAGGGCAATGAGGAGAAGAATGCCTTAAAAAGTCGAATTTGCCAGATGGAAAAAGAATCTCAAAGTTCACTGAGGAGATTCATTCCTTCAGAGTTAGACTGGAGCAAATGGAAGCTAATGACTTTATGAGAATCAAGATGCTGTTAAGCAGATCCAAACAAATGAAAGAATAGAAGGCAATGTGAAATATCTCATGGGAAAAACCACTGACCTGGAAAATAGATCCAGGAGAGACAATTTAAAAATTATTGGACTACCTGAAAGCCATGATCAAGGAAAGAACCTAGAAATCACCCTTCAAGAAATTCTCAAGGAAAACTGCCTGATGTTTTAGATCCAGAGGGCAAAATAGAGGTTGAAAGAATCCACAGATCACCTCCTGAAAAAGATCCCAAAAAGAAAACTCCCAGGAATATTATAGCCAGGTTCCAGAATCCCCAGATCAAGGAGAAAATACTCCAAGCAGCCAGGAATAAACAATTTCAATATTGTGGAAACACAATCAGAATAGCCCAGGACCTGGCAGCTTCTACACTAAGGGATCGAAGGGCATGGAATATGATATTCCAGAGGGCAAAGAACTGGGAATGAACCCAAGGGTCACCTACCCAGCAAAACTGAGTATTTTGTTTCAGGGAAAATATGGTCATTCAGTGGAATAGAGGACTTTCAAGCATTCTTGAGGAAAAAACCAGAATTGAATAGAAAATTTGACATCCAGACGCAAGAAGTAAGAGATGCCTGAGAAGGTAATCAGGGAAAAGAAATCAAAAGGAACTTATCAAAGTTGAACTATTTACATTCCTATATGGAAAAGCAATAACTGGGACTGATGATATCTTTCTCACTATGAAAATAATGGAAGAAGGGGTGTGGTCATATGAATACATATGTGAATGTGTGTGTATATGGTTACAGTTATATATGGATAGAGGGCATAGGTTGAATCTGTTGGGAAGGGAGAATACTCAAGGGATGAAATTATGAGGTGAGAGAGGAAAGTAGCAAGAGGAGATGGGGAGAGATAGGGTAGGGTAAACTATCCCATGTAGAAGAAGCAAGGGGAAGTGGTTGCAAAGGAGGGGGAGAATAAGGAAGGCTAAAAAGGCAAAACCACATTCACATTGAATTTGGTTCAGGGAGAAAATGACATACATACTAAATGGGATATCTCAACCTGCAGCAGGATAGGGGGAAGGGGGATGAGAGGAGGGATGATGGATGGGAGGGCATCCTTGGCGGGAGGGGAGGTTGGAAGTACCCACTATAGAAGAGGGACAGGATCATGTAGGGAATGGACCAGGTGGGGAGTGGGATGAGTGGGAGGGAATTATAAGCAGCCTTGTACAATATATCTACTATGATAATGTTTTGCATAGCTAGACATGTACAACATATACTGAATAACTTATCTCCCCAGAGGGAATGGGTGACAAGGGAGGAAGGAAATGGATCTGAAATTCGAGGTCGTAACATTAAATGTTCCAAATATATATAAATACTATTATTAATACTCTTTTTCTTGTAATAGGGAGATAAGATGTGCAGGCATTGGGACACAAAGATTCACCTTCCTCTAATGGAAAAGTCGAAGGGGGTATGGGAGAAAGTATGGGAGAGAGCAGATTGGAGGAAGCGATATCTTGTGGGACTGCTATTCTGGGAGATTGGGTAGGGGAATAACGGGGGGAAAATGATTGTAACTCAAAATCTGGCGGAAATGAATGATGTAAAACAGAAGTTAATAAAGCATTTGTTTAAAAAAAAAAACATCATTATCAGAGAATGTCTTTAGGCTTCATTAGACTGTCAAAAGTGTCCATGACTCACAAAAAGTTAATAACTCCTTCCCTAAGCAAAAGACTTCTTCCAGAGACCATGTTTATAGGACCATAGTCTTTTCCTATACTTGACTAGTATCTCTTACTTTATCCTGCCAACATAATTCTGCCCCATGGTAAAGTCTAGGACTATTGGTCCATGGGTTCCCTTTCGTCTTTCGCAATTGTATAGTTCACTCCTCTAGAGCAAACACTTGCTCAAAATGCAATAAAAAATAACATCTTTATTTGGAGACAAAACTCATTATAATAGTACATAGAGAACAGCAAACTCCTGAAAGTAAATAATGCCAATTCATGAGGGAGCAATGAAGCAGAGGAAGTTGAGAGGGAATAAATTCCCCAGGTTCCAATAACAGCAAGACTCAGAGAAACTGTAAAATTTGATCCTAATAGGTCCTTCTTTAGGTGAGTCCACAGACCAGAAGAGACTCCAATTACTCATGATTATTTTCACTTAAGGCAATAGGGCCCTTCATTTTTAGGCTCAGCTTTAACCCTCATACCCTGAGGCCCCTCTTTTCTCTTCAGGGACTAAAAAGTTCCTGGGCTTTCCCTCTTCTATCGTAGCTTCCACATCCCATGATCCTTCAGTCCCTCCTTCAGGCTAGGAAGGACTATACTTTCCATTATCCCTCTAACATATAAAGGGCTATTCTTGACTAACGAGTTAACTAGTTTAGTGAGATTTCACTACCAAGACAACCCTGCCAGCAAATCCTGATATTTGGTTTCCTTAGTCCTTCCTAGTCCCCTGAGTTTTAGATTGTCTCTGAAAAAAACAGAATTCCCAATTTGCTAAGTGTATCCTCCTCTTCTTCTCAGGTTCTATCTAATTGTTCTTTAGTCAGAACTTTCCTTTTCTAAACACAGAGCCAGAGACTCTTCTCCCTTTTTCTAGCTTTCAAAAATTTTTTTAAAACTTAATCAATTAACATATTCTGGTTAATCCAGAAACCTAACAACCTACTTTTCTTCCAACTTCTTGTTGTAAATTCTAAGTTTCATCTAAATCAAGAATTCTTAACTTTGTCAGTCTCCTTTAGCAAGTTGGTGAAGCCTATGAACCCCCTTTCAAAGTAATGTTTTCTAAAGGCATAAAAAAATACACAAGATTACAAAAGAAACCAATTATTTTGAAATAGTCAAAATATCTTTAAAAATAAGTTCAGGGGCGGAGCCAAGATGGCGGAGTAGAAACAGCTCTTCCAAGCCTCTCTGCCCCCAGATTCTCCACAAACTATGTAAAAAAGGACTCTGAAAATCTTCTGGAGCCCAGCACCCACAGAACGACACAGAGAAGCTAACCTCCCGCTGAGGACAGCCCAGCACCCTGCAGGAAGGACCAGCGCAGTGGTCTGGGGCCCGGCAGCGCGCAGAGCGCAGGAGCCGAGCCGAGCCCAGGTCCACGTGAGCCGAGGTTTTAGCCCCAGGGCGGCAGGGCCAGCAGCAGGCTGGAGGAACCCCAGAACACCAGGAACTGTGGAGACGCCAGAATTATCAACATAGACTTGCCTAGGACAAAGTAAGAGGTTAGTGTCCTATGGACTTTGGGACCTGTATTTGGGAATGCGTCAGCTCCCTCCCCTGGGGGCTAGAAGCCACTGAGGAGACACGCCATTTTGTAGTTTTCAGAGGCATTTCCGGCTCCCAGCCTACAAATCGTGGGGAGATCAGCGATCAGTCTTGGGGGGTAATCGCTCTTGCTTTAACCTCCCTGGATCTGGATTGTGATCTAGGGTGGAAGTTGTGGGTGGGTTTATAGCTTGCCAG